>JAYMSL010001793.1:0-15959 GCA_036897195.1 Plantago coronopus
TAGCTTGTGAAAATACAACACTCTAAACATAATATTTCTTATTAAAATGTTATTCAATAAAAAAACAATATTATTATATTATTGTATTCATATCTATATTATTATTATAAAATAAAAATAAAATTAATTTAAATTAGTTGAACGAACCTAAATTCAACCTAAGTGAAATTAAGTTGAATTGGAAAGGGATAACTATGTCTCCAGTCCATTAACACGTACAATCACTACAAAAAAATAAAGAAAGGGAAGGAAATAGGAGTAAACTTTTGGTGTGGCCCATGATGCCACGGGGCATGACCACAGTCCGAATACTCCGAACCCAGTCCACCAACACTCACTCACAGTGGAACTGAGTCTCAATTCTCAATTAACTGCAAATGTCTGCTCTTCCATCCTTCCCCGACATAGGCTCACTCGTAGAGGTGACCACCAAAGAAGAAGGATTCGAGGGCGTTTCATTCGTAGCTACGGTAGTCGGCGCTTTGCGAGCCGATGGAAAGAGACAAACCCTACGCGTCAAGTACCACACTTTGCTGGCATCCGAAAATGGGACTGAGCCGCTTATTGAAGATGTCGATATTCGCTACGTTAGGCCTCAACCTCCGGCCGAGGAAGATGCTTTGATGGATTTGAGCCCAGGTGATGTTGTGGATGTGTTTAACAAGGATGGGTGGTGGACTGGTACTGTCACGGCCCGTGTCATTGGCCCGGGGAAGAGAAGGTATACGGTGAAGTTTGAGGATCAGACTGGGAGTGGCGATTTTGTTGTGGCTAAGATTAGGATGCATTGGGACTGGGAGCTTGCTAGTCAGATATGGTCCCGGCCCGCTAAGCAGGTTGCTGTCTGATTTTGATCGATTTTGCTCATTTTGTTTGTTTATGGTTGTGGATTCTGTTGTTGTTAAAAGGATCAGACTGAATGCTTGCTGTAGATATGAATTTGAAATTTGGTGGTGCGGTGCCAAATTGTAGATATGAAATGTTTTTACGGGTCGAATCTTAATTTATCGAATCGAAAATATTACAAATATATGTACCCCTGTTTCCGCCCCTGCCTGTTGTTCTCTAGGATAATAATTTATAGAGGAAAGAGTGCACTTTTAAATGTTGCATGTTTCTAGTGTGGTCAGGTTGTAGCTTGATGTTGCAAATTTGCAATACATTTCTGCAGCATGTCATGTAGTGTAGGTAGATCTATTATCAGCTTACTGATCGATCCCGTATAGTGGAGAGGAGTGGCCAACCTATAGTTGGATAGCGGAATGGCAGCTTTACCAAATGTGTTTATGAAATCATAGTAGTAGAACATGTACAATACATGACTATAGTCTTCCCGCCCGTAGTCAATATTCTTCAAGAGTTTCTTTTGAGAAGTAGCAGTTTATTATCGGGTGATATATGTATTTATAAGATATACTCCGTATACCTCTTTTTATGTTTTTAATCTTTCCTCATTCACAAATCTTGAAAGGTGGAGCTAGAATCACCGTCACAAGTTGGCCGAAAGATAGAAGCGTCCTTTACCGAACAAAGACCTCACTGTTCCTGGTTCGAAGCATCTGTTCTTGAATGTTTGTCTGATGGAAGTATCTTGGTGGAGTACTCTACTATTAAAGACGCTAGTGGTCAGCCTCTAAAAAAAACTGTTGAGCTACTTGATGTCAGGCCTCGCCCTCCATCTATCAAGGTCGAAAAATTTCTTTTGTCGGATGAAATTGATGTGTACTATGAAATTGGTTGGTGGACTGGGGTTATAACGAAAGTGCTCGAGGGTGGAAGGTATGCAGTCAGCTTTGTGCCAAGAGAAAAAGTAGTATGTGACTCAGATTTAAGACCTCACCTGCAATGGAAAGATGGGAAATGGCTAGCTTTTACCAGGGTTTGTATTAATACCTTCTTACCCCTTTTGTTTATCTTCCAACCTTTGTCCAACATCAAGTGTCATGTTTTACTGTTAAAATCCTAAAGCTCCATCACTAGTTTGCTATTTAGTGTGTGCAAAGTGCATGTCAGAACAAGTCAAATTTCTCCGCAGGTTGAAAATCGGCAAGTAGATTGATATCATGCAGAAATGTGTAAAAATTTGCTTGGTGATCAGATTTTACCTAACTGAGAAAAAATAACCTACATATAGAGTAAACTGTCATTGGAAATTTGGAATTGTTAAGAAAATAACCTCCATCGAAAGAATATTATAAGGTGTTTGACACTTGTACATCAATTTGCATGTATTCTCCCTAACTTTTGTGTGGGAGATGCCACATGGGTGGCTATCTCTGATAGAGAGGTGATAAAATGCTTATTTGCATGCTTTGCGTTTATCAGAGTCGGGTTATATTTGCTTAGAATATGTGTGCTGCCTCAAAATATGTTATGTCTATAGAAGATTTTTAAAAAGGAGACGGTCTGACTGTAATTTTATGGTGATGTTCCCGGTTTGCCTTTGATAAGAGATGAACAAGGCAGTGACTTGAGTTTGTTTAACTTAAGCGGTACTAAGTTTCTTAATTCTATACCTGTTGTGTACCTTTAGGGTGTCACGTTATCAGAAGCTCCAGTGCCATGTTCAAAAAGGAAGAGGGGAAGGCCATCTAAGATGCAACAACTAAATGTTACACCACTTCCGATATTGAAGGTGAGTAAGATTATTTAATTGAGGTTTCCCACTCTGTAATTTCAACTTATTGACCATGGAAATATTATTTTGGTCTTTCAAGTTCGACCATGGAAATATAAGCTAAAAAGTTAGACATGACACTAGCCATATAAATTCCGAGAAGCTATCAATTTGAACTTGTAATAATGAAAATAAATAAGCATTGCATGAGATCACAATGTCGATGCCATGTGCAAACTGATTGCGTATATTTTATGTATGGAGCCATCATCCCACCCTAACTGTGTGAACTTGTATATGCCTAAAAGATGGGAAGACTATAATAATTTTACCCGAATCACTGAAATTGTTCTCATATAAAAATTATTAAATGCTTCTTTACCTGCAGACTGAAGTACTTCCAGGAACTCAACCATCCAGTGCTAAAAGGGGTAAGAAGCCTCATCGAGTGGAAGGTTAGAAATTGCTTTTCTTATGTGTTACAGTGTATCCCAAGTTCCCAACATTGCCACCTCTCGTGGGATATATATGTCTGATTGTTTGTGTTATTTACATTGATTGCATTGATAAAATTTGAGGACCAGAAACTCTGTCTTCGAATGCCTTTAGTGATTCTCTGACCATGCATTCGGAATTTTAGTAGTAATCTCACTTTTTGTCCTGTTAGAATCCACAAGTACGCCTGGCCCGAGAAGTAAACCCTGGGAATTGGCCTTACTGGAAGTAGCAAAACAAGTGCCGGAACCACCCTGTAATGAGATTGTTGAGCAAGCAGTTCCAGAGTTGATTGAAGGTAAGGACAACCCCCTCTAGGCTTAAATTGAGCAATCAGTTTATATTGCATATAAATTATCGTTTTTAGATGGACTAAATTTTCTGCAGGAAAATCACCTGCTACAAATGCAACGCGAAGTACAGAAACTGGCCAAAAAACTCCTAAAAGCTGCCTTGCCATGGAAAGTTCTGTAAAAAGGGGTGTTTTAGAATGGTTACAACAGCAACCCCAGTTTCCACAGCCAGAGGAACTTGGTAAAAAGATTCCCCGTCAAACTGCTGAGACTATAGGTCTTATGGTATGCTTTCAGAGCCTGGTTCAAACAATACTAGACAACCCCAAAACCTTCAAGTCTGATGTATTGGACGCTCTTCCACAGTATGCAAAGGTTGGTTTAGATGTTAGTGTTCTGCAAGATTCTGTTGCTAAATTATTGGAAATGAGAAGTAAACAGGTATATGTTGATGACGAGGCTAAAGTAATTGACAATGAAATCTTAATGCACACTGATGAGAAATGCAGAATCGACAGAGAGATATCTGAGACCAACAACGAGATGCAGAAGTTACAGGAGCAGATGAACATGTTGCAAGATAAGGTGTCCTGTGCTAATATGGCAAAAGAAACTAAGGAAGGCGAAATTTCGGCTTTGCAGGCCAAATTGCAGGAAACTAGAGAAACCATTGACAACATGGATGATCAGATGCATGGAGTAGCTTATTCTCTGTGGAATCATTATTTCTCTTAAGCTATTTCCTATCTGGGATCTGTGTCTGTGGGATCATCGTTCATGAAAATGGTGAAAAGTTAACTTGAAGTAATTACTGTCTTGTACTGCAGCCGAGAAACAATGTTCCTTGTGATTATAAAAATCGGCATGTTGTTTCAGTTTAGGTATTGAATTAAAGTCTCGATTTCAATGGATTTTAGGATTCTTAAAAAGGAGAGATGTTTTATATTAAATGGTAATTATACCAAAGATCAAGAGTATAAAAAGTTTTGAGTCACATGTTCATTTTCATTTTGGTGGGCCAATGGAGAAATTCTGATACTTTTCGTTATGTTTCAGTGAAATTTTTCTTAGTTTATGTTTTTACTTTCGAAACTTCTCATTTTATCATATAGGTATCAAAACTTGATTAGAAAGTACATTTGTTGTCACTCAACTAAATTTGCATAGAACTCCCTTGTTATCCCGTTAATTTCCCTTACCACTAAGTAATAGTAAATGATAATTTTGATAGGACTGAATTGCACGAATCAAATTACTTAAGTACTTTGAATGACATAATTACACAAACAATTGAATGGAGTTGTATGTAGTGGGAGGGGTTGTACTATTGGGATCACTAGTTGTACACCCCAATTAGTCTGTTAAGTTCGTTAGATACCTGTTCAAAATTCAAATACTATTCTTGCCTCTTCCTCCATTGGAAAACAGAGCATACATGCTGCTGTACCTTTTTATCTTGGCAGGCAGTTCTTGAATAGAAAAGGTAGAAATCAGAACAGCTCACAGCCAAATTAAGCTCGCAAAATTCACATTATATTCCAATAATTCACATCAAGTTTACATCAGCACAAAAAATCTAATGCAACAGGTTCTTCATTTATCTAACTTTACTTTCCGGGGACGAAGTTTGTGGCGTAGGACCAGGCATTGTTGTTAACTGGGTCAGCAAGGTGGTCGGCTAGGTTCTCCAATGGGCCCTTTCCGGTGACGATGGCCTGGATGAAGAATCCGAACATGGAGAACATGGCAAGCCTGCCGTTCTTGAGCTCCTTAACCTTAAGCTCGGCAAATGCATCAGGATCATCAGCAAGGCCCAAGGGGTCGAAGCTGCCACCAGGGTAGAGTGGGTCAACCACCTCACCGAGTGGCCCACCGGCAATACGGTAGCCCTCAACAGCTCCCATCAAGATGACCTGGCAAGCCCAGATTGCCAAGATGCTCTGAGCGTGGACCAAGCTTGGGTTTCCCAAGTAGTCTAGACCACCCTCGCTGAAGATTTGGGATCCTGCCTTGAACCAGACAGCTTCACCGAACTTGACACCGTTGCGGGCCAAGAGCTCAGGGAAGACGCATCCAAGAGCACCAAGCATGGCCCATCTGGAGTGGATCACCTCGAGCTCACGGTTCTTGGCGAAGGTCTCGGGGTCAGCTGAAAGTCCAGCAGTGTCCCATCCGTAGTCACCAGGGAACTCACCAGTCAAGTAGCTCGGTGCCTCGCCGGAGAATGGGCCCAAGTACTTAACACGGTCGGGGCCGTACCATGGGCTGCCGGATGAGACAGTCTTCGGCTTGGCAACTGTCTTCCTTGCATAGACTTTGCCAACTCTGGGAGTGCCTTTGACTTGCTTCCCTACGAAGGCTGAGGACGAAAGGGCCATTGTTGATGTGGCTGCCATTGGATTTTAAGGAAGTTAATTGGATGTTAATGGTTTATGTGCTGAAAGAAGTAGAAGGTGATGATGGTGAAGAAGGTAGCTGGTGGTTATTTATATGGAGAAAGAGGTGATCATGTGCTTATCTAGTCATATCCAAATCTGTGTTTTCATTGGTTTTCAAGATTCTTGAGCTGCTTCTTCTGTCAAGTAGCTAAGCTAGGGCAACTTTGGTCCATGGAAATAGATTCCAAGCTATTTTTGTCAGTAACTACAATCTTGAGGCTGCTATTCTTCTCATGTGACATGTTCATAAAAATATCATGGGGTTGATACTTTCCACTTTCTCACTTTTTACTTTTTTCTTGAAAAATATCATGACTCATGAAGTAACTTGGGTTCACTTGTGATTTAGAAAAATATCTCCATTGCAATGAAAGCTAACTTCAACTGATCTGTTGGATTGAAAGATATATATTGTTGATTACAATGTAAAGCTTCTGTAATTTCCTTTTCTTACCTGTCAATAATTCAAGTGTAGGTTCATGAACTTATAAAGTTTACCTTCCAAGATAAACTATGTAGATTAGAAACTACAGACATGTGCAACTTATAGGATAACATATTAAGACCATAGATGTAGATTCCTTCACTCGCGTTCTAGCTAGTTAAACTATGCAAACATTCATGTTCTAGCTATGAAAGTTTCGCGTCCTTGCTAGTTAAACTTTGCAAACGTTTGGAATTAATTCTAGCTAGTTAAACTATATATGTTGATATAAATACAGATAAACAAAAAGAGTTACAGAATTATACTCATCAGTCATCACCTGACCTTCAAGTTTCTCTTCTCATCTTTTTAGCTCAGTCATTTTTTCTTCTTTTCGCAAAGTGATAGCTATTCTCTTGTCTCAGATATCCAAGAATCAAAGCTGCATCTTTCCAGCCATCAATTACATATGCCAAACCAACATTAAATTAGAATCAACATACTACATCATCCACCGCACACTTGGCGAACTCTTATTGGCATCGAGAAAATGATCATATCTTGTTATACAGTTTCATGCATTAAAAAAAAATCTAACTTTGGTTTGTTGTGATAACCCTAGCCTATCCATGTACATGCCAGGTCAATATATCCTAATGTCATCACCCAATGAAAATACAGATACTGATCTACAAGATAAGCAGCCTCTATTGACAAGTTCATATATAAATACCTATATTTGCAAGCATTGAAACACAACCAACAACTCCCATTTTCATAACATACACAACAGTTCTTCCTTTTGATCATACAGAAATGGCCTCATCTACAATGGCTGTATCTTCGTCATCATTTCTGGGGAGCACACAACCGAAGATCTCACCCAAAGTTAACAAGGCTGGAAGAATCTACATGAGGAAGACTGCTGCTAAGCCCAAGCCAGCCTCATCCAGTAGCCCGTGGTACGGTCCAGACCGTGTTAAGTACTTGGGCCCATTCTCCGGTGAGTCCCCGAGCTACTTGACTGGTGAGTTTCCTGGTGATTATGGCTGGGATACAGCTGGATTATCAGCTGACCCTGAAACCTTTGCCAAGAACCGTGAGCTTGAGGTGATCCACTCCAGATGGGCCATGCTTGGAGCTCTAGGATGCGTCTTCCCCGAGCTCTTGGCACGTAACGGTGTTAAGTTCGGCGAGGCCGTATGGTTCAAGGCTGGATCCCAGATCTTCAGCGACGGTGGTTTGGACTACTTGGGAAACCCGAGCTTGGTCCACGCTCAGAGCATCTTGGCCATCTGGGCTTGCCAAGTTGTTCTGATGGGAGCAGTTGAGGGTTACCGTATTGCTGGTGGACCACTTGGTGAGGTGGTCGACCCACTCTACCCTGGTGGCAGCTTTGACCCCTTGGGGCTTGCCGATGATCCAGAGGCTTTTGCCGAGCTTAAGGTTAAGGAGCTCAAGAACGGAAGACTTGCCATGTTCTCCATGTTCGGATTCTTTGTACAGGCCATTGTAACTGGGAAGGGTCCATTGGAGAACCTAGCTGATCACCTTGCTGACCCTGTAAACAACAACGCCTGGGCCTTCGCCACAAACTTCGTCCCCGGAAAGTAAGCAATGAGTTTGGTGCAGAATCTTGATGCCCCTGAGGTTCAGTTTTCTTGTAATTGTAATCAAAGTGTGGGCAACACACCATTCTGATATATAGTTGGTGTATCCTGTAAATGACCTAATCAAATTGATAGATCAGATTCAATTTTGCATCAGTGAATGATTTTTTAGCATAACTGCATAATTTTAGTTTGTGAACTGAAAATGTACAATTAAAAAAAGAAATGATGAAGACATTAGAGCACTCTTGATTTTCACATATGTCTCAAGATCTAAAAACGTATTACTTCTCTACTTCGCTGGATTAAAATTCGTGAAAATATTTGAATTAATTGTTGAGATCATTTTGATGTACTACAGTATACTACTCAAACTTCGATTCATTGATAAGAGGATCTGATCTTGTCAATTCTGGGTAAACTAGTACTATCAGACATTCCTAGCAGTAGCACTGCATCTCATTTGTGAATTCTGGGTAAACTAGGCGTCTGGTAGTACGTCTAGTTCCAGAAAACTATTATTCTTGGGAAGTCTACTGGGAGAACGATCTTTGTTTTTAATTATCTGTCAATTGCAGTGAATTAAAAATAACTTCAGTACTGATCTTGATGCTATGTACAGATTCTGTGTTTCCCTTTTATCCCATGTTCAAATTGATGAGCAAATGATCATACCATTTTGTTAGGTTCATGTGATCAGATAAAATTCAGCTTTTAAGATAGACTTATGTTTTGTAAAAACTACAAGCAAATTAGTCCAGCTTATAGAGAACATATATATTAAGACCGTACAGATGTATATTCCTTCTGTGACGGTATCTAGTAAAATTATCATGTAACAATGCAAACTTTCGCGTCCTAGCTAGTTAAACTGTGCAAGCATTTCGAGTTCTAGCTAGTAATTAAACTCTCTACCATGTAATGTTTTGAACTTAGTGGAAATATTACTGATAAACAGAACTCATCAGTTGATTATCCTTACATTTCTCTTCTCAATTTTCCACCTCACAGTTGTAGTAGTACCTTTTCTTCTTTTGTCATTAGCTAGATAGCCCTTGTTTTTGTCTGAGATATATATCCATTATCAAGAATCCTAGATGCATATTTCCAGCCATCAATTACATATGCCAACGTACATTAAATTAAAATCGAGAAATAACATCATCCCCTGAACATTTGTTAAACTCTTATTGGCTTCAAGAAAATTATCATATCTTGTTTTACAATTTTGCAGTTACAAAAATCTAACTATGGCTTGTTGTGATGGCCCTAGCCAATCCATATACTGATTTACAAGTATACAACCCAATGTCCTAATCCAATGAAAACACAGATACTGATCTCCAAGATAAGCAGACTTTATACACAACTTCATATAAATACCTAAAATTGTCATGCATTCAAACACAAACCATCAACTTCCATCTAATATTCTTATTACATACAGCACTCAGCAGTCTTCCTTAAAATCATACAAAAATGGCCACATCTACAATGTCTATATCATCATCGTCATTTCTCGGGAGCACACAACCGAAGATCTCACCCAAAGTTAACAAGGCTGGAAGAATCTATATGAGGAAGACTGCTGCTAAGCCCAAGCCAGCCTCATCCAGTAGCCCGTGGTACGGCCCAGACCGTGTTAAGTACTTGGGCCCATTCTCCGGTGAATCCCCCAGCTACTTGACTGGTGAGTTTCCTGGTGATTATGGCTGGGATACTGCTGGATTATCAGCTGACCCTGAAACCTTTGCCAAGAACCGTGAACTTGAGGTGATCCACTCAAGATGGGCCATGCTTGGAGCTCTAGGATGTGTCTTCCCTGAACTCTTGGCACGTAATGGTGTTAAGTTTGGGGAGGCCGTGTGGTTCAAGGCTGGATCCCAAATCTTCAGCGAAGGCGGTTTGGACTACTTGGGAAACCCGAGCTTGGTCCACGCTCAGAGCATCTTGGCCATCTGGGCTTGCCAAGTTGTTCTGATGGGAGCTGTTGAGGGATACCGTATTGCTGGTGGGCCACTAGGAGAAGTGGTCGACCCACTCTACCCTGGTGGCAGCTTTGACCCCTTGGGGCTTGCCGATGATCCAGAGGCATTTGCCGAGCTTAAGGTTAAGGAGCTCAAGAACGGAAGACTTGCCATGTTCTCCATGTTCGGATTCTTTGTACAGGCCATCGTTACCGGAAAGGGCCCATTGGAGAACCTAGCAGACCATCTCGCTGACCCTGTGAACAACAACGCTTGGGCCTTTGCCACAAACTTTGTCCCCGGAAAGTAAGCAATGCGAATTGTGCAGAATCATTAGTATTGGTGCTCTGAGGAGGTTCATTAGTTGTAATCAAAGTGTGGGCAACACACCACTCTAATAGTTGGTGTATCCTGTAAATGACTTATCAAATTAATAATAGATGAGATTCAACTTTGCAGTACCAGTGAATGAATTTGAGCATAATTGCATAATTTTAGTTTGTAATCTGAAAAATAGTTCTAATCTGTGGCGTTGTCACGACATGGTTTTATTTTATACTGGAGCTTATACTGTTCGTAGCGCTTATTTCCTATGCAGGCAGTTAAAGAAACTGGAGATACAGCGAAAAACAATGATTCTGACCGGAAAAATTGGAATTGGATTTGGAACCTCAAAATTCCAAACGAGATTAAAGTTTTTACATGGAGACTACTTAAATGTTACCTGCCTACTCTTCTTGCTCTCCACAGACGTGGCCTTGCTTCTGATAACACTTGCCCTGTGTGTGCCAAATGCCAATAATGCAGAAACAGAGTTGCATTGCTTTAAAAGAGAATAGGTGTATCATCTTTCAAGTCTTCTTAATAATCTAAATTCAGATACAGACCATTGAGGGGCTAAAAGTTAAGCAGAGCAGCAACAAAAGTACGACCTGTTAAATATTTGCAACTCGACCAGGCACACACCAAGATGGAACTTTTCTAGCCACAAAACATAAATACTTATGTAACTAGCCTGCAGAAGATAACATATAAATCACCGTGTGTGTCCCACACCTTGGCCTCAAATGTATAGTGTATCACATCACACCACTTATTCATCACATCACACCACTTATCCTTGTTCCTGGCTTTGAAGGTGATATAATAGATGTACGACCGCCTCGATTCCTCCCATAGATTCACGGATACGACTTTCCCAAGAATGATATCACTGTCACTGCCCTGCAGCAAACCAAAATGCATGCATGAATTTAGCAATTGATTCTATTTAGATATGTATAAATTGATGAAGACATACATCACATATTACCTCAGATTCTAAGTAATGGAATAGACCAAATCTAGCCATCATGCGTATATGCTCGCTGCACTCCGGGTAAGAGTTCATCTTGTGAAGTATTTTATCCCTTGGCTTCAAATTGGTTAGACCCGGAATATGACCAGGATAGTAACTGCACTTAAATCCCTACAAATAAATGAAGTTAGTAATGGATTCAATATATACGAAGCTGATTGTCAGTTTCAGAATTCGAGGACTTAAGGATCATACTAACATCAATATATATTCAAAGTAGCGCTTGGTTCAATGAGTGGTTGTATAAGTTTGATTGGACAAGAATCAAATGCTTGGTGGTTATGCGTTCTTACTCTAATACTAATTTTAATTCTAAAATTCCATGACAACCCCTCCACTTTTTAATTCCCACATTATGTCAACATGAACTAAAGAAAAAATCAAGTTCAAATACACGGTGCATTACGTCTCTCTCGAGTCTTTGCTGACCCTGAGTGGCTGGTTCCATCATTCAGTAGAAAACCAAAAAACATATGCATGCTCAACAATGAAGGCATAGTTGAATTAGATAGTATCAACAAAAATATGTTGCAGCACGGAAAAATACATCTTTACTTTAGTACATTTCTTATATATATATATATATTAGCCACCTATTTGTAAATGGACTAGCAGAACTATATTTTCACATATACGTATTAGATACATATTTTACACACTTGATGCTTATCTACTTATCGTACACAAAATAATACATAGATAAATGTTAGATTACACATTTCTAGCGAAGAATTAGATGCAACAATCAATAATGATAATAATAATAATTACGGTAAAAACAATTATAGTTACCTGGCTGGTGACAATGGAGTCAAAATATTTACGAACTTTATCCAAAAGAACGTCCTCATCTGCTTTGGGCAAAATCCGATCCTTCCTAATTATCTCCAATAGCCGTGGTTTCCCTATATTACTTAGATCTGTGATCACTTCCACTGGATCCACTGGATCTGCCATATCGCTTGAACCAATACATTTTTCATCACCCTGCTCGATAGCAGCTGGTGAAATGGAAGAGGATGCGGTACTTGCCTTAATCCGAATGTCGTAAACTTTTATTAGTATATCAACTACGTTGTACCATACGGAAGCTTGAAACGTCTTCTCTTCGGTTCTCCAACATGCAGTAAAGGTCATTTTATAAGCATGGCCCATTCCAGTAGCACATGAGTTCACCTTTTCGATATACACCACCTTATAATCCGTTGACTGTAAGCACAAAATTGATACAGTTTTAGTTAGAGTTTTGAGTTGAAAAATAAAAAAGAGAGAGATGGTTGAGCACTATAGCCATAATCATAGTGTAATAATACCTCTCTTTCATTGTACTCGTCCAATGCAAATGTACACATGTAAACAAGGTAATTATATCCTTCAGGATATCTATCACGTTTATTAATCAAGTTCTGTTCTGGGATCCAAGTAGAGATTCCCTGTATATAACCAGGATAGCCTGTAGTATCATATCCCTGAGCATAACAATAAATATTTAAGTTAGAGACAACACTCAAAATTTGTAAACGAAATCATACATAAACTCATACTTTTTTAGGTATTCAAAACTCAAGAATGAATAGTAATGAAGTAGCTGCTAATATGATAGTACAAAGTTGAATAGAGAAATCAAATCAAAACATTGATGAAAAGCAGCAAGCTTTCTGAATACACGTACTCATGAATTTGTCCTACTAATGTGAAATTAAAACACTGATGCACGATTATTTTGGGCTTTGTCAATGTTTCCTAACTCTATTGTACACATAGCCTGCTCACATATTCAGCAGCGAATGGATAACCATCATCAGTCAGCTTAGTAAACTGCAACTGGAATTCTGTGCGTTGGGTTGGACCGTTGGAGCCTGTGATCGAATTGCAACAAAGAAGTACATGAAGATATATATCATCTATGATCCAAAATAGACCAGGAGGCAAAAAAGTCCGTTTACAGGCTTTCTTAAGGTGAACTTTGATGCCACCAATTGCACTCTCCTTTAAGGGAGCGAAACTTGGTGCAGTGGTAAGGGACTCAAACAGGAAAATTCTGGCATGGAAAAGACAGCAAGTACATCATATTACCCTTCCTGAAGTAGGTGAGGACCTAGCAACTAGAATGGCAGTTAACCTACCTAAGAAAATCAGCACATAAGTTCATCCGATACGTTGTTGCAAAATTTAGAAATTCTATGACTGGAACTTTTAGCATTCTTTTAGTTAAAAACTTTTTTTAAAAGAAACGGCAAAGGGGTGACTCAAACCCCGACCTATTGGTTGGAGTTGAAGCTTTCTTTTAGTTACAAACTGTGCATACTTGTTAAGCCGAATCCCCGGTCCGATTAAACCTTCAAGGAAAAAGGTATATATATGAAATTTTACAAATTGCGTCACTCATAAAGTTTATTCTGAACCACTCTAAATCATTTTAAAAAGTTAAAAAGTTTGCCCCCTATAATCTATTTTACTGGATATGCAAAGCTTAAAACTGTTCAACAGCCCTAAAGAGAGGGGCTGAAACCAGTAACCCAAGCTCCAGTTATACAAAACTGTGAGTTATTTCTAAACCAATCCAGTTCATTCTTCAAAATATAATGAAAAACAAACAAGCAAAGGCAAAATCAAAAGCAAAGGAGCAGAAAAAAAAGAGGAAAGTGTAAAATTACACAGCATGAAATTAGAAACAAGAGAAGAAAAGGGTAAAACATAACATATTATACTAGTAGTTAGCAGTAAGTATAAATAAATAAGGTAATGATAAAAAGGTAAAGATAGATACATACCAAGCTCTGTGAGGTAGACTTGATGTATCTGCGCACTTTGGGTAGCAGATTGATCCTATCCAGTTCGGTAAGACGATTATCTCGACTCATCCAGTGGAGAATATCTTCATTACTGATTGGATCTCCAAATTCAGTGTAGAGTTGCTCCTTGGCCAAATCCTCATCATCATCTCCTTCTTCAGCTAGTCGTCTAAGTCGATATAAACCCTCATCTTCTTCAGTTTGTTCATCATCCGAAGAATCATAATATTCTTCTTCTTCTTCAGAATTCAGCTTTCTTCTTTTTCTCTCCTCCTGGTCGGAATCAGTGGATGATTTTTGAGAAAGTTTATCGGAGTCGGTGGATGATTTTTGAGAAAGTATATCGGAATTGGATGATTTTTGGGAAAGTATATCGGAGGGGGTGGATGATTTTTCCTCTTCTCGATCGGGTAGAAGCAGCTCCAAATCGACAAGCATCGATCCCTCCTAGTCCGCGGTGAAAATCGATTCTTCTTCCCACGTTGAAGGCAATTTGGGAATTTGGGATATATATTTTGGATGATGTCAATCATGGCGCCTGTTTTTTTTTCCACGCGGCATATAATTGGGCTCAAATATCACATTATTGGGTCAAGAAGAGGTCCCGAGTTAATTGACGGGTAAGAAAGTTACAGTTGCACAGCGGAGGCGGAGCTTCTACTTCCTTGTCAGATGACTCATCATGGTGGTTGGGATTCATTTTTCTGATGGGTAGGGTGGAGAATTCTGGAGATTGAATTGAAATTGGGAGAGATAAATTTATGAAATTAGGGATATAGGGCTAGGGTTCTTCTATTTTGGGGAAAATTTCCCTCTAAATAACGATTTAATTTGTCAGTTCAGCTCGTCTTCTAGTTCGTCTTCTCGTTCGTCTTATAGTTTGTCTCCTAGTTCGTCTCATAGTTCGCCTGTTAGTTTGTCCCGACTTTTGCTAGTTCGTCTGTGACACTTAATCATTAATTCGTTGCCATCTCAGCATACGGTACCAAATTCGCCAAGCCAAATGCCACGAACCAACAGATGGACCGTATTTGCAAACGTAGAATAATTTAGGACCAAATACGAGCGGGACGGGGACTTAGGGAACCAAAAATGCAATTCACCCAAGTACCCACCCACTACATGGATATATTAAAAAAAATCATCATGTGTGTATGGACTATGAAATTTGTTTCCTTGTTTTATCTTAGCATTATTACCCTTTAACAGATGCTCATTCAATTAACGTTTTTTTGTTTTGTTTAAAAGGTACTTAACTTTTACATTTTTAGCACATAAGGTACTCGACTTTTATTTTGATACACAAGGTACTCAACTTTTATATTATTGGTACATGAGGTACTCAACTTTTGTTTTGACATAAAGGTACTCAACTTTCAATATTTTGCACAAATTAATGAAATTTCATAATATTGAGGATAATGTACGTAGTAAAGTAATATTTAACATTTCTAATTGGTAAAATTGATATTTAGATTTTATAAAAAGAAACACAGAAATAATATTAAAATTTGATTTTTACTACTTTATTTGAGATTTTTATTTATTTAAAGGTATTGCATTTTCAGACATTTTTTTTAAAATGTAAACATAAGATTTTATTTTATTTAAAATTCGAATTAAGTTATATGTTTTATACAAAAGACATGTGATTCGAATTTCTACATTTTCATAATTAATATTTAAATAATACATCATGTTTACGACGTTATTTGAATATTAGACTAAATAAATATTAAACTAAGTTCCCTTCAATTAGTTAAAATTATTTATTCATTACAAGTGCTAGAGTATTTAATAGTTATAAGAATGTTTTGTGAAAAAAGTTCATTTTTAGTGCAAAATATATAGAATAATTTCTTTTTAGTTAAATTAAAGATTGAATTTTTCACATGATATTTTTTGCCTACAAAATTAGGAATGTTTGGTACCTTTTTATATCCAAAAAATATGTTCGGTATCC
>JAYMSL010001794.1:0-15954 GCA_036897195.1 Plantago coronopus
TACACTCTCAGGGACCAACAAATTTTCTTCTTTACGTCTCTTCTTCTTCCCTCTTACTCTTACTCTTCTCCTTTCTTGATTGATTTAAATTGCAAGATTATTAAAGATAGTGAATTCCTTCTGGCAGTGTGGGAGGAGCTAGAAGAGATGGAGATCTAGGTGATGTGCGTGGAAGGAGGCGCGTCCTGCTTGTGGTGGGAGGGAAGGGAACCGTGGCCGTCTTGTGGTGGTGGTGGGCGGTGGATTGTGGTGGCCGGGAGGAGGGAACGGCTGCTGCGATTAGGCTGGCTAGGGTTTCTGGTTACTGTCATCTTATTCTTCTTCTCCATATCGGAAGTCGGAAGTCTTAACTCTTAAATCAACTTTTTCTTTTTCCTTTCTTTACGGTTTTTTTTTTCGGACTAACCCAAATCCGATTAATCCGAAACCGATCCGAAATTTTGAATCGACATAAAAATGATCCGAATCCGATTCAATCCGAAAATTTAGATCGGATCGGATTAATCCGAATGCACAACTCTAATTGGAATGGAAATAATTTCAAAATTTGTGGAAGATATTTTATGGACTCCGATGTGAGATTGAGATCAATACATCACAACAATTTATAATGATGTACAACATTGCCTTGTTGGGATGTTCATATAGTATGGACTAATTACTAGAAGTATGTTCTCCATGGTGATTTGCACCCTTCCTGGTACCGCAGTTAGTTGTAAAGGCTAGCTCTGTCATGTTCATGATTTGAGACACTGTTCATTATTTTGATTCATTTGAATTTCTGTTGGTGCATTTGGTCACTAAAAAAGTGATTATGTAATTTTGTATACATTATTGACAGTGGTTTAAGTGGTTTAAAAGGTGGGATTGGGGTAGGTTACTTTGGAATATATTTATTGATAAAGATGGGATTGGAGTAGGGGTGCAAACGAACCTTGCGTTCGTGAAAAGTTCGTGAAATCGTTCGGTCAAAGTCCGGTTCGTGTTCGAGTTGACCGAACCGAACATGTTCGCGAACATGTTCGAGTTTTTACCGAACATATTCCGTACACACATTCTATTGTTCGGTAGTTCGCGAACAGTTCACGAACAATTATATATTATATCTATTTTTATATTTTTATAAATTATAAAAAATATATATACTCAAAATTACCATTCCCATTCCCAAATTCTATATAGGTCACAGCTTCACTTCACACCTCCAGCCGCCCCTCTTCATCTCCCCGTGCTCCACCTACCGCCCTCTCTTAATCCCGCCGCTCCACCTCCGCCCACCTTCACTTCACCTCCAGCCGCACCACCTCCCCCCACTTCAACTCTTTTTCTTATTGTTCTGCAATCATATGGGATATGGCAGTCTTTTTTGTTCCTTTATGTTGATTGAGCTTGGTTTAGGTTTGTCCATCTATCAGATCCAGTCAAGACCTTCTCATTCTGGGTAAATCTCTCAACTCCAATCCTTCATCTTTCGTTTTTATGATTCTCTCTTGTTTCTGTTGCTCGTTCAACTCTTTCATATGTCGATCTGCACTTTTTCTTGCTACTTCTTTGAGAAACTGCACACCACGCCCAATCACCTCAATTTGATGCTGATCTATGCTCTTATCATGTAAACTTTATTGTTATATTTGTCTTCCCGAGTCCAGGCATACCGAAAATCTCATATGTCTCATGTATTTCCAGATCTGTCCAGCTTATGAAATTACTGTTGGATTTGGTGTTTCATGTTTGTTTACTGGACTGTCTGATGACATGAGCTATGTCATGTTTTAGGTTGCCTGTACTCGGCTAGATAAATCTAGCGAATAATTTATATGATGATTGCTTGGTTCATGTTCACTTTGATGTATGTGCATGGTGTTTGTATCTCGGATATGTTGCAAGCGAATATGTTGACTGACGTAGCGATGAGTTTAACAAGTATTTGAGACAGATCTGGAATTTTGAAAATTCAAGATGAAAGTTTGGGCTTAGAGATATCGTCAAGGTGAAATCTGTTGACAGATTATATGGATGATTCATTTTATGATTTACATGCTGATATATTTCTAAATATTGTTTTAATGTACTGTATTAATAGAATATTTCAAAACTTTAGTTTCCGAGTAGTTGATGATGAGTGGATCTGGGGAGTTAACTAGTGATTTCTTGTTGTAATCTTGTTAAGACTCCTTTTGAACGTTTGGTTTTTGAAAATTTTGGCAAACTGATGTGAGTTATTGCCAATTAAGGATTTTTTAATATACTGACTATCTTGGATAATCTAGTATGAACTACGGTGGAAGTTGATGCTTTCGAAATTTAAGAACATGAAATCATCGTTTTTACAAAGTGAGAAAGATAAAATAGTTCCCAAGTGTATGATAACCCTGTGATGTAGAAAGAATTGCTGTCAAATTTGCCTGTAGTAGGCACGCAGGGAGTTGTCGAAGATTTGTTAATCCTGAAGTCGCATAAACAAGTTTACCTGTTAAGTTCGTTTATTATCTTCATTGTGATTTCTGTGTAGGCTACTTTACTGCACATTTGTATATCTTCATTCTACTCTGAGGTAATTTTGGTCTTCCAATAATTGTTTGTACCCTATGTTGTGTAATGGTTTTTACATGTGGTAGTTGCTTTTGCTAATATATTTATGTGATGACGTTGGATCGAGTTCATATCTTATGTGGCAATTTCTAAAGTAAAGGAAACAGAGTCTCTGGAAAATTTAAAGGGAGCTATCAAGATCTTAATTCCCCATACTACAGATGGTGATTTGTGAGTGCAAGAATACAGTTTATAGTGGAACTCCACAGATGCATATACCAGGACCTATATTACTTGCAAAAAAGCACGAAAATGCTCCCATAAATGTGAGGTAATAGTTGACTTGAAGATTCCAGTTGGCTCAAAAGTCCTGATAACCATCTTGGGAGGTGACCTATTCCACAGGTTGAGATTTTGTTTAGACTAGGCAATATGGAGCTGATGTGTGTTCTTATCATTTTGATTCCGGATTGTACCACTTGGAGGAAGAGAATTATTTGAACTAATCATTCTCCGGCCCTTTTAACGTTTTAGTTTTCAGATGAATGAATAACATGTTGCATGTTCTAGTGTACCTTTGTAATGTATCTGCTCTAGACTCTAGAGGTGACAAATTGGCGCTTTTTGTCAACGGACCAGGCTCAGGCGATGAAGTTGCCGTGCCCCCCAGCGCATGCAGATAGGGTTGCGCAAGGGTCCATGTTAAGCTGCTGGGCCTGCAATTTAACGAGTAGGCTTTGACCACCCCAGTTAACCGTTAAAACCTTTAATTAATCTGGATGCTGATGGCTATAACATCATCCTGTTAAGAAGGAAAGGGCTGAATTTATCACCAGGTACCAACTGCACCATGTAAATGAGCATCATAGCTGACTTCTTGTGCACTTGTGCTGCTGTGAGGTGTACATGTGTCCTTTCTTGTTCAAGATTATGTTATTAGAAGTAAAATTGCAAAATTATTTACATTTGTGCATCCATCTAGCTGGTTGAAACAGGTTAGTTTATTTCAGTTCAGAAGACAACTGTACCAGGTGACCTTAGATACATAATTATGTATATGGATCAACTGAATTAGGTAGCATCTGATCATACCCCTAGCCTCTCAGGAACGTACGACCTCTTTAAAGCTAGCTAGATGATAACCATGGCATTTTGGCAGCACAACTGATAATTCCTAGCTCTACCTCTCATGGAGATACCACAGAAGGCTTTGATCCCAACCTTGATACTTTCTGCATTTACTTTTCTCATGATACTCCACCTAAGAAATAGGAAATCGAGAGTAAATCTCCCTCCACGGCCACGCAAGTTGCCGATCATAGGAAACATTCTCAACCTGGTTGGTACAGTCCCACATCAGGTCTTGCGAAACTTAGCCTCCAAGTATGGCGATGTAATGCACTTGCAGATAGGCGAACTATCTTCTATAGTCATTTCCTCACCAGAAGCAGCAAAGCTAGTGATGAAAACGCGCGATGTTTATTTTGCCTCTAGGCCTTCAGTAATAGCTGCAGAGATTACAAATTATGGTTGCACAGGTATCACATTTGCACCGTACGGTGACTACTGGAGACAACTGAGAAAAATCTACACCGTGGAGCTTTTGAATGCCAAACGTGTTCAGTCGTTTAGGTGGATAAGGGAGCAAGTGTATCAGGATCTGGTTAGATGGATAGCTTGCAACCAAGGTTCGCCTTTCAATTTGACGGAAAAGCTCTATTCGACTACCTATACCTCGGTTTCAATAGCAGCAGTTGGTACGAAAACTGGTGAACAGGATCTGTTGGTCTCGGTGCTGAAAGAGACTATTCGTTTGGTGTCAGGCTTCAGTCTAGGTGATTTATATCCATCTGTCAAGTTGATCCAATGGATCACAGGATTGGGGCGTAGAATTCAAAGGATCCACAGTAAAGCTGACAGAATACTTGAAAACATCATCCGTGAACACAAAGTTGCCAATGGACTAAAGAAGGCTGATGAGGGCGAAAAGCACGAAGATTTGGTGGATGTTTTGCTGAAGTTTCAGGATGATACACATGACATTCCATTGAGTACTGACAACATCAAAGTTGTTATCAATGTAAATGATCCTACTTTATTTCCTTTCGCACTTCGTCTACTTCTTTATGGCTGACTTTTTCTCTTGAATTTATGTGTTGAAACAGGATATTTTGAGTGCTGGAAGTGAGACATCAGCGACAACGATGGATTGGGCAATGGCTGAGATGCTCAAGAATCCAAAAATACTCGAAAAAGCACAGGATGAGGTGAGACTAATGTTTGATGCAAAGGGTTTATGTTGATGAATCGTGCATTCATGAACTCGAGTACAATGGTCAAGGAGACGCTAAGGTTGCATACTCCAGTACCTTTATTACTTCCAAGAAAATCTAGTGAGAAATGTGAGATTAACGGGTTCGAGATTCCAGCAAACACAAAAATCATTGTTAATGCATGGGCCATTAACAGGGATCCTAAGTATTGGAAAGACAGTGAGTGCTTTAAACCAGAAAGATTTCTTGGTAGAGAGGTTGATTACAAGGGGAAAAACTTTCAGTACATTCCATTTGGTGCGGGGAGGAGGATCTGCCCTGGCATTTCGTTCGGTTTAGCCAATGTGGAGCTGCCGTTGGCAATGTTTCTGTACCATTTTGATTGGAAATTACCAGCAGGGTTGAGACGCGAAGAACTGAACATGAGTGACGGATTTGGCATCACAGCTAGAAGGAAACAAGATTTGTGGGCAGTTCCTATTCTCAAGAGACCATTGCTTGCCAATTGATGCCGGTATTTGTCAACAATAATGTACCAACTACCGCGTTTCTATATGTTATGAACATCTGTTGCAGATGCTAAACACTACCTACATGTTCTAGTACATCATTGTTGAAGGGATTTCTTTGGAATCCCATGTTATATATGTTGAATTGATGTTCCCAGTGCTTTCTTCTCATTCTTCTTTGCAGATTTTATTAAAATTTCACAAACACAAGAATACACTTACAGATAGAAGTGTAAAGTCCAGCAACTCAAACAGTCTATAACTGTTATCTTTGCTGAATCTTTACAATTATCAGGTCTGTACAGGTCTTTTGATAATTGGAATGACACACAAATCGTATTTCCTCATTGCGGTCACACTAAATCCCTCAGTCATATCAACCTCATGATGTTTCATTCCAGCAGGTAAAGTCCAGTCGAAATGGTACAAAAGTGTTGCGAGTAACCGATGAACACTTGAAAGGCCATAGGAAATGCCAGGGCACACCCTCCTGCCAGAACCAAATGGAATGTACTCAAAGTTATTCCCTCTATAATCAACTGAACTATCAAGAAACCTCTCTGGAATAAAGCATTCTGCATTTTCCCAATATCTGGGATCCCTGCATATAGCCCACGCATTGACAATGACTTTTGTGCCGGCAGGTATGTCATATCCACCAACCTCACATTGCTGTCTACAGATTCTTGGAAGTAGTAGTGGTACCGGAGTGTGTAACCGTAGAGTTTCTTTGACGATGCACTGTAAGTACTTTAGTTCTTGAATGCAAGATTCATCAACATACCCCTTTGCATCAAAGGTTTGTCTCACCTCATCTTGTGCTTTCTCAAGAATTTCTGGATTTCTCATCATTTCAGCCATTGCCCAGTCAATGGTTGTACCTGATGTCTCTGTTCCAGCAGTTAGAACATCCTGCCATATCAACAGTGAATAAATTCAAATCATACCTGTTTTTTAAATTTGTTTTGAATATATTGATGAACAGTACATACCAGGAGAACCGCTTTGACGTTGTCTGTTGTCAACGGAATCTCAACTCCATCTTCCTGAATCCTCAATAGAACATCGACTAGACGGTCTATCTTTGTAGCCTCCTGAGTATTGCCTATAGTGCTTGCGACTAATTTGCTTTCACGAATGATATCTTCAAGTATACTATCAATTTGTTGATGTACCCTCTCCAATTTAGACCTCATTCCACTGATCACTTGAACAAACTTGATGGAAGGGAATAAGTCCCCAATGTTGAACCCGGATGCCAAAGTCATTAATTCATGTAGCAAGGGTAATAATGCTTCTTGTTCCTTGATATTCTCCCCAAGTGCCGCCCTTGAAACAGCCGTGTATGTCGAATAATGCATCTTTTCCGTCAGGTTGATAGCTGTTCCTTCATACATCGCAATTGACCGTATGAGATCCCCGTTAACCCGCTCCCTTATAGGCCTAAACAAATCGATGCGCCTCATACTTAACAGCTCGAGGGAGCAGATTTTTCGCAGTTGTCTCCAATAGTCACCGTATGGTGCAAATGCTATGCTGGTGCAACTATAGCTCACAATCTCCGCTGCTCCAATTGAAGGCCTGGACGCGAAGTTGATGTCATGGATTTTCATCACTTCTTTCGCAGCATCAGGTGAGGAGATGACCACAGTTGACAATTCTCCGATTTGCAAGTGCATGATAGGGCCGTATTTCGCTGATAAGCTCCGAAGAGCCTGATGGGGCAGAGAACTTATAACGTTGTGCATGTTTCCTGTGAAAGGGAACTTCCATGGGCCTGGAGGAAGATTAAGGTGTGATTTGTTGGTTTTATGGCATACAAGTTTGAAGATTATAACTATAAGTAGAGCTGGTAAGATGATTGAAATGAACAAGACAATATCCATAATCTAGTTGTTTATAGATGATGGCTAAATGTAGTATCTTCTTTAATTTGCAAGTTTAGACTTTTATCAATCATCTGCATATATAGTCTATCATTGTGTGCTATTATGCATATTAATTAGGGTTCCAGAAATCGCATATTATATTGTAATGAGTGTTAGTAGCACTTGAGTATGTCCAAATTGCAATCATGATTAATGATGATTTTGAATAAGTGCTTGAATAGTATATTTGGAAAACATGCGGATCCAAGGTTACCTACTACTACTGAATTTCGTTATGTTGACCCCAGATTTTTTTCAAGCCGTAAAGTGATAATTAATAATGGTTCCATTCCCCTCGTGATATTTAGTCCAAATTACTTATTTCTTCACTTTTGTCTATATACTAGTAGCAAGAGGCAGAATTCTAAAAATAGTCCCGGTAGGTATTTTTTAAAATTCATTCATCCATTGAAAGTAGTTGGAAAAATTGTTCAATGAATGCAAAAGGCAACATGTACATCTGCTAATCAATACCTCATATCTCTGTTATGGGTTGCTGTTCATAATAGATTACCTACTGCTACAAGACTGCATAAACTTATAATTTTGGACTTAAATCTTTGCCCTGTTTGGAAGCAATTCTGAGGAAGAGAGTCTTGAACATCTTGTCTTCAAGTGCTTCTTCTTATCTCAATTTGCTTTTCCTTACTTTGATGGTCATGCTAAAGTTCAAGGTAATGTTGCTTCCTATACATGTTTTCAGTTAAAGCACAGTTCTAATATCCAACTTAAAAGTATTATAACTCTGCGGATTGTTTTTTTGAGGGAACTCTGCGGATTGTTTGGTATGCTAGGAATCGAGTTATCTTCAATAAAAAGAGGTTCAACATAGCTCACTTACATGTTAAGCTAACTGCAACCTTGCATGATCTTGAAGTGCTGTTTCCTTTGAAAATCATACTATTTGGTGTTAATGGGAAAATCCTCCTAAAGACTCCTCCTATGTTCTAAATACTGATGGTTCTAGTCTGGATTCTAATGGCCTTGCGGGAATTGGTTGTGTTATCAGAAATGATTCGGGGAAGTTTGTCCAAGCTATACCCGCATATAGGCAAGAGTGATAACAACACAGCTGAGCTTATGGCCATTAAGCAGGCCTTAATGCAAGCTTAAGAATATTATTATTAGAACTGATTCGATTTATGCTTGTTCTTGTATTAGCAGGCAGCAAGCATACATTCATATATATAGACAGATATGAGGAAAATTATATTAACTGGGGATCTCATGAGCAGGCTCAGGGTCAAGGGACCAGTGATGAGGCCCACTAAGGTTCTTCACAACGCCGCCATGATGTCTCCGTGTGGTGACTGGTGAAGGTACAACAAACACACTGGACAGATCCGAATTGTGTGTTCACAAGCGTGTGATTGACCTGTTCAGCTCACCAGATGTCGTTAAACAGATTAATTACTTTAATCACCATCTGCCTCTGGTGTTGAGGTCGAGATCAACATTGCCGACCCCAGAGCAATCATGTCTATATTTATTCACTTCTGTTATTTGGAACCTTGAATGTGGTGAGGTTAAGATTTTAGCAAGGTTACACATGAATTCCTTTTTTGCTATTTACAATTTTGTATTATGAAGTATTGAAGTTCATTTGTGCTTGTCCTGACTCCTGATTATCATAAATGCTAGTAGTACTTACAAATTTTGAAATCTAATACCATACTACTAAGGAAGGTTCACCTGTCAAGAATCAAGATGACAAGGATTTACTTTTCATCATACAATGCTGCACTTGGGAACAGAACAAGGAGCAACAAGGGTTGTTACTGCTGCCACAAGAAATAGTTGATCTCGACTCAGGTTTTGCCATTGGTGAGTTGCACTTGCACCCATCAATTAAGTTGGTCCAGGTGATAAGTTGAATGAGGTCAAAAGCGAAGAGGGTGCATCAAGAACTGAAAGTATACTTGAAGGTATCATTCGCGAATGCAGAGTTGCCAACACTACTGTTGATGAAGGTGAAAAGGTAGACCATTTCGACCGACGTTTCACTTTCAGGACAATAGATTTGAGTACATTTGATACATTTTAACCAAACTGAAAACTGTGATAGTAGACTTGTGTTGTTTCGATCTGGCAGGATGTTTAACAATACAACCAACACATCGAAATTATTCTAGAAGAACATAATACATCTAAATTTCTAACAGCAATTATTTGTTTATCCCATGAGATCATTTATCAGGTGGTCTGTAAAGGTCTTTTGAGAATTGGAATGACACACAAATTGCATTTCCTTCTTACCGTTGCACCAAATCCTTCGGTCATGTCAACTTCATGGTGTTTCATTCCAACAGGTAAATTCCAGTCGAAATGGTACAAAAGTGTAGCAAGTAACTGATGGACACTTGCAAGACCATAGGAAACGCCAGGGCACATCCTCCTGCCAGAACCGAATGGAATGTACTCAAAGTTATTCCCTCTATAATCAATAGAGCTATCAAGAAACCTTTTCGGGTCAAAGCATTCAGCATCTTTCCAATACCCGGGGTCTCTGCAGATAGCCCACGCGTTCACTATGACCCTTGTGCCTGCTGGTATGTCGTATCCTCCAACCTGACATTGCTGCCCACATTTTCTTGGGAGCAGTAGAGGTGCCGGAGTATGTAACCGTAGAGTTTCTTTGACTATGCAGAGTAAGTACTTTAGTTCACGAATGCAAGATTCATCAACATACCCCTTTGCATCAAAGGTTTGTCTCACCTCTGCTTGTGCTTTCTTAAGAACTTCGGGATTTCTCATCATTTCAGCCATAGCCCAATCAACAGTTGTACCTGATGTCTCTGTTGCACCAGCCAGAACATCCTGCCATATTACAACAGTTGTTTATTGATTCTGTTTAAATTGATGAATTGTACTTACTGTACTTACCAGGAGAACCGATTTGATGTTGTCTGTAGTCAACGGAATCTCAACTCCATCTTCCTGAATCCTCAATAGAACATCGACTAGACGGTCTATCTTTGCAGCCTCCTGACTATTGGCGACTTTGGTTTCGCGAATGATATCTTCAAGTATGCTATCAATACCTCGATGCACCCTCTCCAGTTTAGACCTCATTCCACTTATCACTTGAAGAAACTTGATTGAGGGGAACAAGTCCCCAATGTTGAACCCGGATGCCAAACTGACAATTTCATGGAGCAACGGTAGTAATGCTTCTTGTTCCTTGGTTCTCTCTCCTAATGCCGCCCTTGAAACAGTCGTATAAGTAGAAGAATGTATCTTCTCAGTCAAGTTGATAGCTGATCCATCATATTTCGAAATTGATCTTATGAGATCCCCGGTCACCTGCTCTCTTATCGGCCTGAACAAATGAATGCGCTTCATACTTAGAAGCTCGAGGGAGCAGATTTTTCGTAGTTGTCTCCAGTAGTCACCATACGGTGCAAATGAAATACTGGTGCATTTGTAACTCACAATCTCTGCAGATAAAATTGGAGGCCTGGACGCGAAGTTGATGTCATGGATTTTCATCACTTCTTTGGCAGCATCAGGCGAGGAGATAATCACCGTTGACGTTTCTCCGATTTGTAAATGCATGACAGGGCCGTATTTCGCTGATAATATCCGAAGAGCCTGATGGGGATGAGAACTGATAACATTGTGAATGTTTCCAGTAAAAGGGAACTTCCATGGCCCTAGAGGTAGGTTCAGTTGTGATTTGGTAGTGTTTTGCCATAGAAGTTTGAAGATTATAAGTAGAGCTGGTAAGAGGATTGAAATGAACAAGACAATACCCATAATCTGTTTATAGGTGATGGCCAAATGTAGTATCTTCTTTGCAAGTTTAGACTCTGATCAATCTTGTGCATTTATAAGCATACCATTGCTGTATTATGCATATTAATTAAGGTTCAACAAGTTGCATATATTGTAACGATTGTTAGTAACATTTGAGTATGTCCAGATTCCAATCATGACTTAAAATAATTTCGCCTGTGACCTACAAGAAAGCATCTGACTAGAATAGATCACTTAACTTACACTGATGCACTGTTCCTAGACAATGTTGATGTGATATATAGCTTGCTTTTTAATGTTAAATAGATAACTTATTGGGTTGTTTTAAGCAGACAAGCTCTTGGAAATTGCTATTTTGAGGACTTGGCCACTCAAACAAGAGGAAATAGCACAAAAAGAAGGAGAAGAAAAGATATATTAAGACAAGTATTTTGATGCCAATACTAACTTGGGTTGTTTGTCTGTACATGAACTTGTTTTAGTAGTTAACATCGTCTTAAACTCTTATTCTGTTTTTAGCAGGCAATTTTTATAAAGAGACCAATGCATCAGGACGGGAGCGGAATTATACATACTCAAATATTTCGAAAGGAAAGGGGTACCAAATTATGAAAAATCAAGAATGTTACCTACAAGTAACAATTTCTGATTTTCATCAAAGTAACATTTTCATGCACCTGAGATGCAACCTAATCAAAATCAACCCATAGCATATTCATCAAAGTAACAACTCTCATGCACCTGAGATGTATCCTAATCAATGATTATGCCATATTTGGATACATTAAATGAAGTCAACTGTATATAACCTGCACTGAATGGCTCATGTTTTTCTGGACTTGTGTTTAGTAAAACAGGACTCTGCATAGTAGCATAACCAAATGGAATGTAGTCAAAGATATTCCCTGATCAACAGAGACAGATCTATCAAGAAACCTAATTAATATTCCATGTGGGAGTGGAGTTCTTTATACTAGCAGAAAAACAAGTCAAGCGTATATAACCTGCACCAGATATATTGGCTAATGTAGAGCAACATCAGCACCCTGCTTAGTAGGTTATCAATCGGATGAGCTAACTGCTAAGGCTCTTTCCAAAGTTCAGTTCCATTTCATTCCTTTCAGATCAGTTCAACTTTGATTAGTTTAAATTTGTAATTTACTTCAGTTAACTTCAGTTCAGTTCAGAATTTTCCAGCGGAAAAGAAGAATAGAAGAATGTCTAAAAACCAAATCTCTTGCACAAACGTCATCATGGCAGGTTGCTAAACATACTTGCTTCCACATTTAGCCAGAATGCAATTTGACTCATCTCCCTGATAACAAAACAGAATTGCACCGGCCTCCTCAAATTCCATTTCTAGCTACTTGATGTCAGATATCAGGTCCTCGTTCATCCATACCGACCGTTCGTTCGTTCCTGCATATACGTAAACAGTTTAATGCATAGAGTTAGTAACTTAGTATGTTTGTACTGGCAACTTTGTAGAACCCTTTTCAATAAAAAGGATAACACCATTTTTGATAGCACATGATTCCAGTGTTCTAATCCATGTTGCCATCAATTTGAGGTAGGGAAGGAAGTTGAAGTCCCAGAATTTCTTGGACTAGGTTTTGAGGAAGAAGAAGAGTTCCCATTTTGTTAGTATTGTGTGTACTCACTTTGTCAACAGTGAGATCCAGATTCTGGACATTATTTAAGCCATGAGATTGCAATTTGTTCCATTAGGGGTCTTAACGAACTAAGTCGCTCAAGCTCGTGATCGGCCAACGCTAGCTTCGCGAGCAAGCTCGTCTGGTTATCGAGCTTGAATCGATCACCCTTATAGTATGATCGTTGCTCGCGAGCATCGCGAGCAATAATAATAATAAAACAAATTAACTCTTAAGTGTTATTTTATAAGTATGATGTTTATTTTGAATTTGGTGATATGTAATCATTACTCTAGCGAGCAGTTGATCCATTAGGCCAATGCTTGACTCGTTAACAGCCCTAGTTCCATTTATCATTCGAAAAATATATTGATATTCGATTTCGAACATTTTCCGAGCCAAGTTTGAATTCTTTTGCATTTTGTTTTTGTTTAAGTTTCACTAAGTAACCATCCTCATCCAAGTATAAAATGTTGACAGAGTCAGGAGTTCATATCCTTTTTCCATATTGACAGTCATATTTACTTTTTCGAACATTGTTCTTACACGAAAAATAATGGGAAAAACGTGCCCATATAAAACTCAGTTATATTACACTCAAATTGGCGTTCAATAATTATACAAGCGGGGTGCAAGACTCCAATTTTTATCAAATTTACAAGTTTAAGTGTAATACTTCAACTGGAAAACAAATGTCCAGAGCAGGTCCTGATGTCCATGTATCCTAAATACACTGGTTCAACATAAGACCGAGTAACTTCGTCCAAAACTGAGGCCAGGACTCTACAGAATGCATAATCTAATTTGCCCTAATCTAATCTCAGAACTTCTCCAAACTAGTTCAAACAAGTATGCTGTATCAGGTTTTCTTGTTCCACATAGTGGAGAAAAATCATGTTCCTAAAGAACAATAGCAAATACCCAGAAAAACTGCAAAGTAGTAAACCAGTTCTAAGATGCAAACAAGTATTATCTGTTTTCATTTACCACATTGTGAACTGTGAAGAACGAAAAAGGATACGAATTTAATGCATACAAACATTAGAAGTTAGAACACATGCAATCGCAAAAGTAAACAGCACATACCAAAAACAAAACTGCAGCAACATCAATTTGTTCTATGATATTCCAAAATTTGCTAAGCTACATAGTAAAATCCGACTTCTCCAACATCCAAAATGAAAATGCAAAAAAGAATAATAATAATAATGATAAAAAAAATCAGATCTAGAATTGAAATGTCCTTCTTGGTACTTATGATACATCAAGCCAGTTGACACAAACATCTCAATTAGCCGTGATTGAAGAAGAAATAACTATGTCACCATGCTCGTATAATCAGGGTACAAATTAACCTCAGACTATGTATTAATGGTGCTCAACTCAAAAGATAACAATCACATATGAATACATACAGAACGACATTAAAACCCAAACCAAAAATGTAAACAGATTACGCAAAACAATCAGTGAACTTTGAAGACCATTTGTAAAATTTCCACATTAGAAATTCAGATACAAATATTCATCACATTGCTTTGCCAAAAGCTTATAACATTAACACATAATCATTCTACTTTCCACAAGACTGCAACCACAATACCCATAACTATGATATTTAAGCCTAATAGCTCAGCAAACAATCAGCTAGAAATGGATGGAGCATTCTACTGATTAATCAAGAGCTTATATTTGTAGAAATCAACCAAGATTAGAGGAGGAAATAAGCAATCAGAGAACTTTGAAGGCATAATTAGATGAAACTCCACATGGGTATTCAGACTAATCTAATTTTTCATCATTTTGCTTTCCTCCAAACAGAATTTCTAATCAAAACAGAGAAAAACATTAATAGCTTTAATCTTGGCAGAACAGAGCTGGATTTATGAGAATGAAACCCAACAAGCTGTTTCACCAAAAAAGCTTTTCTATAGCACCGATTATACCTAGCTCGAAATCTTCTTCACAGCTGATAACTCAAAGCTGCAAAGGGCTATTTGGTGCCTTACGAATCAACAAAAGAGCGGAAGAAAACAAAGGAAATTTACCAGAGACAGAGAGGATGAATATGAATACGGCAAGGTGTTTGGGGAGCTAGTTATAGGTATAGAAGTGATTAGGGTTTCAATTGTTACCCTTTTCTAATTTTCTACTTCTTTCCTTTTGAAGACTGGCCCATTTAAAAGTTAAAGCTATCAGGTCTCTCGCTTGGATTTTATAAGCCCGCCAAGGTCGATTGATTAGTGGGTCGCATTCCAATTACAAGAAAACAAGGGCCACAAGGCCCAATATTGTCATAGAAGCATAAATGATAAAAAGATTTCTTTTCATTTTTCTTTTTTTTTTTTAGAGGGGAAAGATTTATTGTGTATTCATTTCGAATAAGTCTAGCGTTAGACCAAATTGTGTTGTATTAGAAATGCTATATAGCCATTAACCAATGACGAAGCGCTTTTCTGATAAAGAATCAATTTCGATTTCTTCTATGTCCTCGATATCTCATTCTCACATAAACTATTCATCCCTCTCCATTAATTATCTAATAGCCTATCCATTGATTATATTTTTACTCTTTACTTTTAACGATATTACGAGTGCAAGTTATTTTAAATTATATCGTTGAAAATGTTCAGAAAAATTATATGTCCAGGGTAAAAAGTCAATGAGAGTCAATTAGGATGATATGCATGCTTGTGTATTAAAACTGGCACACTTACTTTGTAAGGTACGAAAAGTACAAAAAATTATATTGCACAAATTCAATTCCAAATGTAGAGTTTACTGCAACGGCCGAGGAACTCCATTTTGGTTTAAGTGGTGTTTGTAAAGCGCATTTGATCATATTCGAGTGGAGATTCAAGTTGAAATATCAGATTTTGTGTGGAGTTGAAGCTTCATTAATGGAGTTTCAAACTTTCAATAGATGAAGTCATATACGTCTCTAACATTGCGTTAGTGTACTATATTCTGATTTTTAATTAATCAACATGCACCTTTTTACAAGTCATTTTCTTTTAAGAAAAAAAGAAAAATAGAATTCCAACCAATAATGGCAATGCAAATAACACCACATCCATCATTCCAAAATGGGTTCAATTCTTAAGCGTAACCACTAGTGTACCTTCTTGAAATCAATTCTGCATTTGACAAGTTTCTTAGAGTCGGGGTTTTCTTTTCATAGAACCAATCCTAGTACACTTGTCAATAGGGCTGAGCATATAAGGACCGAAACCGAAAACCGAACCGGAACCGAACCGGTTGACCGGTTTTCGGTTGGAACCGGAACCTATACCGGTTCGGTTAC
>JAYMSL010001795.1:0-15949 GCA_036897195.1 Plantago coronopus
ACAACATTATCACAACACAACACAACACAATATTCTAGTCACATCTTCAGACATCACGTGTCAGCTTCGAAAAGTAGCAGCCTAATACTAATAATTAACAACTATAATCCAATCTTTGCCACATCAATAAAGCGTTTTCACCCAGTGCGCATCACAATCTTCCACAATCTCTATCTATCTTTTGATCAAACAACTACCCAATTATCAGTTCTCCTTTTATTATTATGTGATTGACAATCTGTAACTAATTCTGTACTTGATACTTGATACATTCTTTCAAGTTTCAGACAGAAACTTGAGCAAGAAATGGCAGCTGCTAATGAGAGGAGCCTGTCAGAGATATCGGAGCAGGAGACGCTAATGCGTTTCAGTGTTGATCTTGTTGCTGCTGCGAGGAGGAATCTTGGGTTTTTGAGACTTGTGAATGAGTCTTTGTGGTTACATCAGGATTCTTCCATTCTTGAAGCTATTAGAAGGTTCGTTTTGTTCGTGTTGTGTGTCTTTTTTGCTTCTTTGTTTGGTAAAAAATTGAGGTGATTGGATATGGGATTTTTGTGTGTGTTTTTGTAGATATGATGAGCTATGGATGCCATTGGTGGCTGATCTTGCAAGTGGGTGTAATTCTAAGCCTCCTATGATTCTTCCTCCTCTTGATGTTGAGTGGGTTTGGTTCTGTCACTCTCTTAATCCAGTAAGTCAAGTCTATGTTTTTTTTTCACCTTAAATTCATGTCTTTAGTTCAGTTTCATTAATTAAATCAAGTTCAGTTCGGATATTTTCAGTCGAATCAAGATTAGACTATTCCAGTTACTTTGCTTTGCTTTCACTTATTCTTATGATGTTTATTGTTTGTGCAAGTTTACTAATTGTGTGCCAGTTTGTGTCTAATTACTTAACTGTGCTTAAAAGATATGGGAAGTTGAAAATATATGAACTCTTGTTAGTAGAAATGAGGTTTTGTGGGATGTAGTAGAATTTAATAAGGTTTGGTTCTGTCACACACTTAATCCAGTAAGTTAAAGTTACAACTTTTGCCATTTGCTTTGCTTTGGTTTTACTCATTCTTATGATGTTTGTTGTTTGTGCCATTTTGTGCCTAATCAGTTAATTGTGCGTAAAAGGTATGGAAAACTGGATATATGAAATCTTGTTAGGAGAAAGGGGTTTTTGTGGGACTGGAATTTGATGAGGTTGGTTTTCAGGAAAGTTACAGAAATTACTGTGAGTCAAGGTTTTCGAAGCTCATAGGAAGGCCAGTTATATTTGATGATGAAAATGAGGACTATGCAGTGAACAGATGTAGAGAAATTTGGGAGGTTAAGTATCCTTCTGAACCTTTCGATAACGAAACGGAAACTGGTGGTGGCTCGAGTTGCTATTCCTCTTCCCTGAGTGATGATTTGCTGGATCAAGTGGTGAAGCAGAGGAATTTGTGCACAACTATGTCGAAGCCGTATTATTGGGAGATTGTGTATTTGATCGCAGCCAAGCAGAGATATAAAGGATTTGTTTATATGATTCATAAGTTTGATGCTGAGGGTTCTTGTTTCGTACCCACTTTAGATGTTCTGTTGATGTGGCTGACCCATAAGGTGAGTTTCTTCCAAGTTTTTTTTTCCGCTAAGTTCTGGAATTACAAGATGATTTAGATGTACTTATTTTTTGTTCTCTTTGCGTGGGTTTTTTTAGAGCTATCCAACAATATATGCAATGGATACTAAGGACCTGGAGCGTGATTTGGAGAAAATTGTCTGGATACGTGAGGCAGCGAAGGATGAATACACCCGAGCAACAAAAAATCTGTGGGAGAAAACTTTTAATCAACCGTATGAGAAAGCGGGATGTCCATCCATTTCAAGGCCGTTGTTGGATGAGCCTCTTTACTGGGATGTAACAGATACTGATGTTAACACAAAATACAAGTCCCTCATTCCCAGGTTCTTGTTTGAGGTTAGTGGATTAACATAACAACAATCATGCAAAACTATATTTCTTTCGTATAGTAGCGACATGAGAAAACAGAAGATTTTGTGGACGAGATACTGACAGTATTTAACACATTTGTGTCGTGATCTGTAAACCTAGGTGTGTATATATGTGAAACTGAAGTCGAACACAAAGGGCACGAAAAGTGATCTTTCGAAGGAGTTCTTGAGGATCCGGATTGTGAAGCGTCACAGGGAGCTCAAGGTAGACAATCTGTTATCCGACTTCACCACAGATTCGTGGCGAAAATCTTTGCATCTCTATTGCGAGTTTGGGACCAAAGGGATGATGTTTGAGCTCGTAAAACGGGGTGGTACTCGTTGCTTCAAAGGCAGTACTGTCGAAGAGAGTGCATCACTTCCCTGGAGTGAGATACTACGCGCACCATCCCTAACCTTAGGAAAAGAAATTGATGGCAGAGTGAGGATAATGGCTTCTGTAACTCCTCCAGTACAAGCATCATACTTATTGAAATGTGTACCGGACCGCGTAACTGATGACTCAGGGGCAATGATATCAGATGTAATTCTGAAAATGAACCAGTACCGTCCTCAAGAAGGCCGATGGCTATCTAGGACTGTACTAGATCATGCAGGCAGAGATTGTTTTGTAATTCGAATGAGGTATGCCCCATCTTAATTGCTTGGTATTTTGGAATTACTCTCTACACTAAAGGCCACAGTTTAGTGTTATGAAGTGATATATTGTGCTTGGAAGACATGTTTTAAGGGTCGTGCACTACGTTGATACACAATACATTTAATGCTTGTTAGCAATATTACAGAAATAGCAGTGTGTTTTTGAGTTTATTTATATAGATAATACTTCAACATAAGCTGCGTCTGCAGAAGCTGATTTTTAAGGCTAAAACTGGTTTAGACACCTATGCTTTGATCTTTATATTTTTGTTTGGGTCAGCCTATTTCCCAACCACAATGCGATTCCGAATTGCATGACGGTGTGATTAACAACACTGATTAATCCTACATTATGAACATTTTCCAGTGTTTCATTTGTATAAGCCATTGTAAAATAACAATCTACAACTTCAGGCATCTATGAACAGTTCATTTTGGTAATTGCTTATCGTGATTTTTTTCATCACAGAATTGGAGGAGGTATTTGGAGAAGAGGGGGCGAAGTTCCAAGAACTGTCAAGTGGGAGGACCGGGTAATAGAGATACGTGAAGGTTCTTGGTCGTATGTCACCGGTTCCTGTTCTATCGGCCAATCACCTGGTAAGCAAACGTTGAAGTACCTTTCTAGGAACTGTGTTCATTTATATCTTGGTATAAAAATAAAAATGGAATACGTGAATGCATATTTGTTCGGTTGTTCTTGTGTTCTAATCACATAACAAATGTTGGTTTAGTTGATTTTCTTTTGCCCTGAAAAGCATGATGTCTCCTCAATTTTCAATGTTACCACTCCTTATTTGGTTTTCTTTCATCATGTGCCTATCATTTGGATGAATTTGCCGTCTAGTACAGAGAAAGTGGTAGGAACTGCTACACCAAAACAGCCACCAGAAGGATACCAATCTTCCTGGAGCTTCTCAAATGAACATGAATTATCAATACAATTGGAATCTTCGACGTCACCCTTAAGCTTCAGATTTGATTTGACAAGTAAAACATCTGCTGAATCCACAGTAAGTAAAGTTTATTTAATTTAAATTATGAGTGCAGATGAAACAACATGCATTATATGAACCATGCATACCGATATATTGTAGGTAAAACTCTTGCCTGGGAGACACATGCAATACCAGGGGAAGAAATTCGGTTCAGAGACTAAAGACAGAAAAGAAAGCAGCAACACAGAAGAAGCTAGTGCAGAAGAACATGAGTTCGTGACTATGGTTAGGTACTCGGATGAAAATCCAAATGGAAAAGCAACTGCTCTTTTGAACTGGAAGCTACTTGTTGTGGACGTATTGCCAGAAGAAGATACTGTTTTCGTACTTCTTATATGCCTGGCAATACTCCGGACTGTATCAGAAATAAAACGGGAAGATGTCGGAGGCCTATTGGTTAGAAGGAGAGTACGAGAAGCCAGGGCTGGAGATCGAGACTGGGGGTCCGTTATTCTCCACCCGTCTTCGTATTCCCCCTTAATTTCTTCCCCGCATCTTCACCCTTGGCATTGGAAAGCAAAGATAGTTATGAGCTCCCAAGTCAAGGATCAGATTGCAAGTGCACCATCTTTGAATTACTCACAGGCTGAAGGTGGAGATAAGTTGTATAGAAGTGGAATTATTCCTTGAGTTTTTAGCTTATACACTACTTTCTTGATTGTGTTTGTTAATATAGGAAGAATAAAAAAAAAGAATGCAGATTTGCCTGCACTTCTGTTAATGTATTTGAGAACTGAGAGGCTTCTTTGAAGTGATTTGAAGCATAAAATGAAAAGATTGTGTGTTTGTCCAAAAACTCCAGCCTTACCTGCAGTTGTTTTGCCATAATGGTGTGCCAACTTCGACTGATATGCAGAAAAGTCGAAGGGAAGATGAGGTTGAGACAGAAGGAGTACGATATATCATATATGTCTCATTTTATAGACCTGTTTGCTGAGATGCAGTATAACATATGTCTAATCTGGGCAACAGTTCAAGATTCTTTTCCCCAGAGCAGTAGGCAAAGGGGAGCATAACTTGAACTTTTGCCAAAGGGAAGACCAAAGCATATTTTAATAACCTAAACATACAAGTCTTGAAAAACATTCCTTTCCCTTTATTTTCATCCATGACAAGCAATTCCAATAGTTTTTACATTTTAGCTGATCACATAAGTATCTTTCCCAATATAACAACATCATATCCTACAAAAGTTCTAACAGCCTTCTGTTTGCATGTAAAGTAGCCCCTGTCAATGGAGCTCACAAAATGCCTTCTTTTAGCCATCTTGCTGTGTATCTTTCACAATCTTTCTCATGGAATGTATCCAGACCATAGAATAAACCCAAATCAGACCTCAGAAGCCATGATCCTTCAAGCCTGTCAAAACATAGATAACCAAGACTCGTGTCTTTCCGACCTCCACTCGCATGTCGAAAGCCATGGTGCGCACGACCCTGCCTCTGTCTTAACAGCGGCTATGCGTAACACGCTCAACGCTGCCATGTTCGCAATCGACTCCATGACGAAATTCAACTCGTTATCCATTAGTTATCGCGAGCAAATGGCGATCGAGGATTGCAAGGAGCTCCTTGACTTCTCGGTTTCCGAGCTTGCGTGGTCCATATCCGAGATGAACCAGATTCGTACTGGTTACAGGAGCCCTCACTCTGAGGGTAACCTGAAATCCTGGCTCAGCGCTGCGTTGAGCAATCAAGACACGTGCCTCGAAGGGTTTGAGGGCACGGACCACCGTCTAGAGCGGTTTGTTAGAGGAAGTGTGAAACAAGTGACTCAACTCATTGGCAATGTGCTGACATTGTACACTCAGATGCATACTATGCCTTTTAGACCACCAGGAAATGATAATGAGAGTAAGGTTGAGGATTTCCCGACGTGGATGAGTGCCGGAGATAAGGATCTTCTCCGTTCTAGTCCTAGTGGAATGCATTTTGACGCTGTGGTGGCGTTGGATGGAAGCGGGAGATATCAATCCATAGCTCAAGCGATATACGCGGCTCCCGATCACAGTAACAGGAAGTATGTTATCTATGTGAAGAAAGGAGTTTATAAAGAGAATGTTGACATGAAGAAGAAAAAGACCAATATCATGCTTGTAGGAGATGGTATTGGAAGGACTATTATTACTGGTAACAGAAATTTCATGCAAGGATGGACAACATTCAGAACAGCTACAGTTGGTAATTTCCAATCCTATGTGTATATACTTACTTATAATTCATGTTGGAAAAGGTCAGGTAAATGCCCTGATAGGTACAGAATATTGCACAGATTAGCCCTCTCTCATGTTGCGAAAACCACGCGAACACCACCAGAATAAATTCGTAGCTGGTATTCACTCACTTAAGTTTCAATCTTGCAGCTGTTTCTGGTAAGGGATTCATCGCGAGGGACATAACATTCCGCAACACAGCTGGACCGCAGAGTCACCAGGGTGTGGCACTTAGGGTCGACTCTGACCAATCGGCTTTCTTCAGGTGCAGCATAGAAGGCTACCAAGACACTCTCTATGCCCACTCCCTCCGCCAGTTCTACCGTGAATGCTCCATATCCGGCACTATCGACTTCATCTTTGGAAACGGTGCAGCCGTGCTCCAAAACTGTAACATTTACACTAGACAGCCACTACCAATGCAAAAGGTCACCATCACAGCACAAGGCAGGAAAGACCCTCATCAGAGCACGGGATTCACGATTCAGGATAGCCACATTTACGCCACACGCCCAACGTACCTAGGCAGGCCGTGGAAAGAGTATTCCAGGACTGTTTACATCAATACTTACATGAGTGCCATGGTGCAACCTAGAGGGTGGCTAGAGTGGTATGGGGATTTCGCTTTGGGAACTCTCTGGTACGGCGAGTATAGAAACTATGGGCCTGGTGCTTCGCTTTCAGGCCGCGTGAAATGGCCGGGATATCACATAATCAAGGATGCTTCCACAGCTAGCTTCTTCACAGTTGGTCGATTCATCGATGGCATGTCATGGCTACCAGCTACCGGCATCAAGTTCTCGGCTGGATTAACAAACTAAACTATGTTCCTTTGTATACAGACAGTGACAACTAGCCAGTTATTGTTATAGCAAAATATGATCTAAACAATCTCAGTGACCTATAGTCTGATACTCTGATGCATAATTGCATATAGTTCATTTCTGTTTCAATTTTTTTTCAATGTTCAACATGGTGTACACTTACATATTTTATGAAAATTCTACTACTAGATTGGACTCATAATGTTAATTGAGAATTACTGATCAATTTGTTGCAGCATGTCAAAGCAGTGTGTGGATCAAATCTGTTCCTTATCTATCTATACAAGCTCTATATTTAGAAAGTCTGGTTCGGTTTTACCCGCGTGAAATCAGTGTACTTCTAATTCGGGGGTTGATTCGTCCGTGTCTTTACCAGATTTAGCAAATGACAGCAATGAAGATAGAGTACTGATAGCCAAAGCTTTTTTACAGGCAAAATGAATGGCTGAATTGGTAGTTTTCCTCCAAACCTCAAGATCTGTAACAGAAATAACTAATCATTGTAATAAGTCCGAGATCTCTCTGCATTTATCTCATAACTTTCCTCCACATCTATATATATATTTCTCTACTCAGCAACCATTCAAAGCAATCACTCAACATTATTTGAAGGAGAGGGTCACTCAGCTTTCTTGGCCCTTCTCCCATTTTCGAATAAGCTTTCACAGCATTCGTATCAATAATTCAAAAAAAAGGAGAAGAATAGAGAGAAAAGTTTAAATATTCGATTGCTATGGCAGACGACCGGAAGAAGAAGGTTGCCATTGTTGGTGTTTGCTCTCTCGTTTTGGTTGCCATGGTGGTGGCTCTCACCATCGGGACCCAAGATGACGAAGGCGATGTTAAGGACGTTGCTTCCTCCCAAAAGGCCATCACCACCATTTGCCAGTCTACGGATTACAAAGAAGCCTGTTTCGAGAGTCTCAAGGAGTCGTCGAATGACACAGCCGACCCTAAGCAGCTCATCGAGATTGCTTTCCAGGCTGCCATCAAATACATCAATGCGGCTGCTCACAACTCCACAGTTGTGCAAGCCGTTAAGAACGATCCTAAGGCACAAGCTGCCGTGGACAACTGCCAAGAGCTTGCTGAACGTGCGGTCAATGATCTCAGGAGATCTTACACCAAGTTCAATGACTTTGATGTCATGAACTTCAACGAGATGCTTGCCGACATGAAGATCTGGCTTAGCGGTGCCATCACATACCAGGAGACTTGCCTAGAAGGATTCGAGGGAGTTAACTCAGACGCAGGGGCAAAAATGAGAGAAGCTCTCACAAAAGCCATGCAAATGACCAGCAATGGCCTTGCTATGGTTACTGAGATCTCAACCTACCTTGACGGTATGGGTGTGCAGAACGTCACCAGCCGTCGCCTCCTTGAACTCCCAGTTCTGGGACATGCTGATGAACTTCCTGAGTGGATGGACCTGAACAGGCGCAGGCTTCTAAGTACTCACATGAAAAAGATTAAGCCAAATGTTGTGGTGGCCAAGGATGGAAGTGGCAAGTACACAACCATCAACGAAGCTCTGAAAGACGTCCCAAAGCACAATCAGAAGATGTTCGTGATCCACATCAAAGAAGGTATCTACGAAGAGAAGGTGATGATCAACAGCAGCATGACTCACCTGATGCTTCTGGGTGATGGGCCAACCAAGACCAAGATCACTGGAAGGCTTAACTTCATCGACGGAATTGGAACATACCACACTGCCACAGTCGGTAAGTTTCTATAATTCAACTTCATATGACATGAATCGTAACTAATTTACAACCGAACATACTTTGTGAAATGCAGCTGTATCTGGTGACAACTTCATTGCCAAGGACATTGGATTCGAAAACTCTGCAGGAGCAGAAAAGCACCAGGCAGTGGCTCTACGTGTCAGTGCCGACAGGGCCATATTCTACAACTGCCAAATGGATGGGTACCAGGACACTCTCTACGCCCACACCTACCGCCAGTACTACAGGAACTGCGTGATCTCTGGAACAATCGACTTCATCTTCGGAGACAGTGCCGCCTTATTTCAGAACTGCACTATGGTGCTCCGTAAGCCAATGGACAACCAGCAGAACATTGTCACAGCACAAGGAAGGAAAGATATCCGCCAACCGACAGGTCTAGTCCTCCAGAACTGCTCATTCGTAGCATCACCCGAGTACTTCCCTTTCAGGTTCCAGCTCCAATCTTACCTAGGCCGTCCCTGGAAGGAATTCTCCAGGACCATCATAATGGAATCATTCATCGATGACGTGATCCGCCCAGAGGGATGGCTTCCATGGTACTTGGACTTTGGTCTCAACACCTTGTTCTACACCGAGTTCAACAACAGGGGACCTGGCTCGAACAAGAACCTCCGTGTCAAGTGGGCTGGAGTCAAGGAACTCCCTGCTAAGAGGATCAAGAGGTTCACAGGAAACGAGTTCCTCGAAGGTAAGAAGTGGATCAAGCACACTAAGGTACCATACGACGGTGGCTTCATCTTCCCCATCCCGGAAGACAACCCCCACGTCACGTACTCCCCGGAAGTACCCGAGGAAACTAAGGATTTGGGCAACAACAGGTTGAAAACCGACTTCGTCTTCAAGGCACCTCCTCCTCCTCCAGTAACCGAAGCACCAGCAACCCACCATAAAGATCACGACGGTCACGGTAAAGGCAAGGAACACCACAACAAGGCCCCGGTATCCGAAATCGCAGCGCCCCCAGTTACGAGCGAAATCGCAGCTGCTCCAGCTGCGAATGGTGCTGCATTGAGCCCTGGAGCCATGCCAACGGAGGCAGAGAAGCCAGTTCTTGCAATGGGAACACAGTCTGGATTCTCCATCTTCAACTTCTTTAACTGAGGATAACTCAACAACAACAACATCAAGGTGATCATGATCTTGTCAGCCCTGTCTTTGTAAGGTGTCACAATTAAAGGAAAGGCCCATGAAGTATTAAAAAGCCGACGTGTAATGTATAAATTTTGCAGATTTTGGTTTTTGTTTTTTAATTTTTTGATTGAATCTACGATTATCATTTCTCGAATCGGGTCGTTTCTACTTCAGGCTGGCTGGCAACTTGTAATGTACGTATATCCTAGAAGAAAACTAGAACGATTTGCAGAGTTATTATTTATTTATTTAATTAAATTAGTGGTATATTATAATTAGCTCTTTTTGTCTTCTCAATTATTTGTCTTCTTTAACTTTATTATACCTTAACCAGTTTTTTATTTTTTAATGGAAACATCATCTTGCCTTGCACATTACTACCTACAGTATCCATTCACAAGCAAAGTATCTAACAAACTGCAAAACTAAGAACTCTCCCACATGATATGCAATATTTATTGCTTTTTTTTTACAAAAAAAGTTGAATAATATGAATTTCTTTTTGTAATAAATTCTCAGGACAAAATTTGAAATATACTGAAAAATGACTCAATTGGCCAGATTGTGGTTTGATGTCATGTGATAGTACAGTACATAACTCCTTTTGAATTTTGAAACATAACTCCTTTTGAATTTTGAAACTTTGTATTGAATAAAATAATTTTTTTTCCAAATTGTCTTTTTTATTTAAACTCATTTCCTTTTTTGTTGTTATAAATTAATATTCTGGTGTTGAGCATGTGGTTGAACAGAAAGGATAGGGGTTGGTATTTGGTGTAGCTTAAAGACTCACTATGTCATTTTAGGTGCATGAATTATGCACTACAAGACATAGTTGAGCAAATTGGAGCATTTAGAGTTTTTCCTATTTAGTAGATGTATTAGTAGAATTAGGTATTTTTTTAAATTCAAATGGAACTTATTTATGAGTCATACAACATTTTCTTGGGAATGCCGTATCCGCCACCCTTTAAGCGCGTATTAGATATACCAAGGTTGCCGAGTTGAACAGTGTTTGCTTATCATGATATTTGAGTCTGTGATCAAAATAATATTACTAATTCTTTTTAATTAACCTACTGAGCGACAATTGCGGATAATTACTAAAATTAATTGAGTGCAAAGTATTATTTTTGTATGTTAGCAAAAGCATAAAAGAAAAATTACAGCCACTCTTAATTCCTTTGGACGAATTCGGGAGGAGTTTCCTAAGTGATGACAATGAAACAATAAATCGCAGTTCGACTGGTAAAACAATTCTCATTCAATCAATAGATCGGGGTTTGAGTCAATTACCGCTGATCACACACATCCATGTATCAACCGGAGATTATTGCTTACACACAATAAATCGCAGTTCGACTGGTAAAACAATTCTCATTCAATCAATAAATCGCTGTTTGTTTGTTTGTTTTTTTTTTTTGGGTGATGAATTCACATTAAAAGACTTGGTGTAATTCACCAAACCTACAATAGTGTTGCCTTTGCTATAGGTCGGCCAAAACTAATGCAATCTATCATGATTTCGGTGTAGGTGAAGCTAATTATGCTGATTTCACCCCCTAAACTCACATGTATCAACCGGAGATTATTGCTTACACACATTTCTCTTGATGCGTGTATTTATCTCAAGGCACTTGCTATGTGAATTAGATATGCACTAGTGCTTCTTTGTGTGTTTGGTATTACGTTCAGTTTAATGTGTGGTGCTTTTTATTGTTTCTTCGTATTAATTTTATCGGTGCTACTTTTGAATTATCGATCTAGAGGTATATCGGTGCTACTTTTGACTTATCTAGAGGTACATACTCGTGTTACGGGAATCTTCATCCCTTAAATACAATCATGTCATACGACAAAGAAAATTAATGAAATCTTAAATATACTGGTCAAAAGTTTTGATTGATCACATATTATTATAACGCACTTTTGTAGAAAGATCAATAGATATTGTGCAGATAATATCGAAGATAAAAGTGCTAATTAAAGTTCAATGTACAACAACACTACTAATGTAATAAATATTATATATATTGCGTAAAAGACACTCTGATCATTGATAGACACTTATAACTAACTTCGTCTAAAGACATTCCGTTGATCTTCATTTGGCCAAAATCACTCTACTTCTTAATAATGATGACACTATTAAATTTGATACAGATCACCTGAAAAGCAGTTCGAATAATCGATATAAATGTACAATTAACTTCGTTTTAGAAAAGACACTTTTCCCATCTACCATTACGCCAAAATCACTACTTCTTAATGATAGGACTATTAATTTGAAACATATTACTCCGTAAAAGTAACTCTGATAATCGATAGTCGATATACAACTTGGCTAAAATATTACTTTGTTTGATCGATAGTCGATACATACATATTCACCGTAAAAGTAACTCTGATAATTTGAAACAAATTATTGTTTAATTTGAAACATATTACTCCGTAAAAAAAGTAACTCTGATAATCGATAATCGATACACATATTACTTGTTTAAAAAAAAGATACTTGGCTAAAATCACAAATTCTTAATGATGAGAACAAGAACACAATATATGGAAATAACAAATTAATTTATACCCCAAAAGTAAAAGATTGGGTCATGAAAAGATTGCTAAAAAAAGAAAAATGAAAAGAGAAAATAATTTCCACAAAAATTCCCCATCCCTCCATGACGTAATTTGCTTTCCAGGCTAAAAAACCGCTCCCTGGTAATAAATACAACAACTCATTGAGAAAAAAAACAGAAAGCGAAAGAAACGGTGGCTGCAAATTTTCTCATCCATTTCCTCTTACTTGCATCGACTCATTTCCTCCTCCAAGCTTACTTGTTCATTATTTCTCGCGCTGATTTCGTTTTCCTGGATGTTTGTTTTGCTTAGATCGTTGAGAAACAGGTGAGTTTGGTTGTTATTCAATGGGACTTGGCGTCGCGGATCGTCTCGGGGAAGATGATGCGACCGCCGTCGGAGGAGGAGGAAAAGCGGAAGCTATTTCCTGCTCGATTTGCTTGGAGACGGTGGCGGATAACGGGGATAGATCCTGGGCGAAGCTGCAGTGCGGTCATCAATTTCATCTAGGTGAGTGGTGGTGATGGAAATTGACATTTCGAATGCGTTTTGGATTGTTGAATTTGAGATCTAGGAGAATTCTGGTTGTAGCTCTGTTGCTTTTGATGAATTGTGGATTGGAGATGCTTTGCGACTGAGTTTTGAATTTTAGGTAGAATGATGAGCTGTGTTGCTGTTTGAATTTTGTAATCGGAGTTTGTGATTGTGATTCTGTGCTGTTTATGGATGTAATTAACGTAATTGATGATGCTCGTGAGTAGTACTGGTATTTAGTTTGTCTGGTTTTTAGGATCTGTGAACAAATGATGGTGGTTGGACTTGGAAGAGGCATGGTTAGAAACACCATTGACTTAGGGATTTACTGTAAATATTCTGCAATTGCAAGTTGAGCTGGTGTTTTTGGAATTTAAGCTCTGCACTTAGGTGGATAAGCTAGGGAAATTCCATAGTCTTTAGTTTGCGATAATAATGATACAAATAAACTTTTAGGTATGTGTAGCTTGAATCTGTTCCTGAAATGTAGTTGTCTTATTATGTGTGCGTGCTGTTATGTTGATGTTGGCCATTTGTTGTCAAATGGACTTGGAAGAGGCAGAGTAGAAACACCATTGACTTAGAAATCGACTATTAATATTCTGCAATTGGAAGTTGAGCTGATGTTTTTGAAATTTAAGCTCTGCAATTAGGTGGATAAGTTAGGAAGATTCCATAGTCTTTGACTTACAATAATAATGATACAAGTAAAATTCTAGGTAAGTGTAGCTTTAATCTGTTCCTGAAATGTAGTTGTCGTATTATGTTTGCGTGTTGTTATGTTAATGTTGGCCATTTGTTGGCAAATGTAGTTGGTTGTTTTTGATCATGAGTGTTAGAGAGTACTTATCTTGTTGGAGTTCTATGATGTAAAGTGTTAAAATAGTCCTGGGAATTGATAACTTGTTTCTATTCCTGACCTGTATTTGTCGTATTATGCGTGTGTGTTATTTTGTTATCTCGATGTTGGCCATTGTTTGTCATATGTAGCTGGTGGTTTGTCTGTTCTTGAGTGCTGGAATATTTATCTTGTTGGAGCTCTATGATGTAAGTGTTAATAGCCATGAAGTGGAGAGTGAGATTTTTTGTTTTCAAACACGACCACAACCTATATATTTGTGGAAGAAAATTGATGCTATCTAAACATGAACTTTAATTATCTAATGTCTTACCAAGTACCTTTCTGGCATATTGGGATATTTTGAGTTATAGAGATATTATGCAACACGGGAAGAATTTGGAAACAGCTGCTTGATATGAGATATTTATCCATCTATTTCCCTTTGATTTTGTGATCCACTGTTTTATGAATAATTGAACATAAGCATGTGATTAGATGGTTTCATCTCTTTTTGCTTGTTTTCTGTCTAGTATTTCTAACTTATTGTGGATCTACACAGATTGCATAGGCTCGGCATTCAATGCTAAAGGATCTATGCAGTGCCCCAACTGTCGGAAAATTGAGAAAGGACAGTGGCTCTATGGAAATGGTAATCGTCCAGTGCCGGATTTTAACATGGAAGATTGGGCCCATGACGAGGATCTCTATGATATAAGTTATTCTGAAATGGTCAGTTTATGAGTCTCACGTGTTATTCTAATAAAGATTTACATCAACTTGCTTGCATTTGGATGGTTTTTTTTCTTCCCAATCTATCTTTTTAATTTTGTATGAGATCCTGAAGACTGGTCAGATTACTGCATCTTATTACATTTGCTATTACATATCTATATGTTTCTCATTAAAACTTATCTAAAGAAACATAGTCGCTTTTGGTGAGGCTTCCACTGCTTCTTTAATGTATTCTAATGTAGTAAGAAGCTCTGTTACGATTGCTTTTTCTGGCTAAACTAATTCTCTTTTCAACACATAAGACTATGAGATGTGCCACTAAACTGTCAAGTTCAGTTGGCTCATGCACTTCTAGCTCAAGATCTAACATATGGGGGGATCACTTGTAGATCAGATTTTGGGTAGTTCCTTACAGAACAGTGGACCATATAACTCTTAAGGTTATTTCAAGAGTCTTATAATATAAAAACAACTCTTATGTTTAAAAGCATTCAGCTTCTTCTAGGCCTCTTCTCTCACTGACATATACTTTTATTTAAAAAGTTCCGTCAACAGCTTTTTGGTACAACTATTCCTGACCCTTGGTTTCTTTCAACATTAAATACTTTTTTTTTAGCTTTGAGTGACTCAACAATAAAGAATGGTGGAAATATGAAAATAGTAAGAAGACGAGGGAAAAAAATTAGTTAATAGAGGAGTACTGTTCTGACTAAGGTGGAAAGAAGGAACTTGACCTTGACTAAATTGAAATGATCATTTCCTCTAGATTTGTTTTTTAAAATTCTGACGGAGAGCTTGGTATCCCCTATGTAATAAACCCTTAAAATAGCGCTAAAGTTTGTAGTTCTGCATGACATAGGTCGCTACTTGCTTATGAATTTTGACATGTGTGAATATTTCAGCAGTGGTATTTGTCTTTTGAGTGGTTGATTTTTAAATTTGAGGTATTTGTGCTATTTTTAGAAACACCTCTCGTTATTCTATCTTTAGCTATATGTATACTGACAGTAAATGAATATTCCCATGTTTGGCAATGTTTTTATGTTAAATGTTTTGACTTATCCAGTCCATGCTATGATTACACAGACTTGTATTGCAAGCTCTGTTCACTTTGATCTTAATCAACTCTATATGTACACCATGCTCTTTCACAATTAAACATGATTAAGAAGATAGAATTATCTAATTTCATTTTCTTATAAAATGGATGATGCAGTCATTTGGAGTTCATTGGTGTCCATTCGGTGGCTTAAGGCTTCCTTCACCCTTTGAGTAAGCTTCATTTTTACCTCATGTGTATGTTGTCAGGCTGACTTAGGTTCTGCCTTTACTATGTCCCTCAGTTACCTATCTCAGTGTTGGACTGTTTGTAATTGCCTTAGCATCATTGTATTGGTTGATTCGATTCATCTCAGCATGTTATGTTTTACCCTCATGACCTAAATGTTTTACCCTCATGACCTAATAAATCACTCTCTATGCATGTATGTACTCTGTAAAAAACACTTAATGTTAATAATCAGTATAAGGATTGAATAATTGGCTAATTGGGTGCACCATGCAGCTAGTTTATATCTTCCATGCACCATTCTTTGGAAACTGGAATTCTGAAGATTACTATGATATAACTTACTAACTACTTACTAATGCTTTTTATAACCGTGTAAGATATGCATAACAATAAGTTGGCGATGTTTAATTGGATAAAGGTTGATGTTCTTGACT
>JAYMSL010001796.1:0-15947 GCA_036897195.1 Plantago coronopus
ACTCCTGGATTTATTGTGAATATTAAGATGAACGACTGACTACCCATTCACTAAACTTTCATTGGAGCATTTCGTCGAACATGTGGCGGAATCAATAACAAACAGAAGTATAATTTTACCATAGTGATCGAAGAAAGAAGATTTCCCGCAGTGTCAAGCAACAAATTCCTCTTCTGCAGCTTCGATAAAAAAAATCCCTGCTTTGTAACAAACTCGAAAATTCCAATAGCTCGATATACCATTTTTACTGATTTGAAGGAAATATTATCACGTATCAAAATCTTGTTGAGATCGGAAAGAGATGTAAGTTTCCAAAATTCGGAAAGAAGCTGGAGCCGAAAGATCTGGAAGTGAAAGATAAAATGGAAGGAGTCTTAATTTCCCAAAATTGAAGATAAGTGTTAAGAACGGTTGAACCAGACGGTGAGTTGCTGGCCAGGACACATGGAGGACATCTAACGGCTGGAGGAGGGGATGTTGGAGGGAAAAGGGTGAGGAGATCTGGAGTCCTATAATCCTACCCACTTGTACTACATATGAATGTATCATATTTATCATTAACTATAACAATGTACCCCACTTGTACGCTTGTTACTACATCTTAATATTTATTGTACTAATTGTGGGCAATAATGGAAAACTACGAAATAAAAATAATCAGGTGATAATCGATTAATGATCGGATCATCAATACGGATTAATGATCGGATCATCAATACGGGCCATTCATTACAAATTAGAATAAGGAAAATTACTGGACGGTGCAATGCTGGGTGGAATTGCTCAAAAAACGGACAAATAGTAGTAAGGCAATTTGAGATGATTTATCTTGAACGAGAATGTACATTGACATGATAAATGTGCATATACATATGCATATTTACGTTTACAATGTGAATCTACATATAGACATTTTGTTGCACATCGATGGATAAATACAAAAACTTTTTTTTTTTTTTTTTTTTTGTAATGACCTGTGGGAACAAGTGACAGATGGGGAATTCACCCTTTGGGTGTCTCTAGATTAATTTTCCCATTAGAATATCACTCAAACAAGTACCCTGGAAAACCCAGCAGATTATGATTCGGCCCAGCAATAAATAGCCCAATCTTGAAGCCCAATTAAAGTCCAGTACTCCAAAAATCAGCTAAAACCCTTTCCAGAGTATCAGCAAAACCTTCGCCTGAACACCATTTCAATCACCAGAAAGCAACACAAAATGTCCAACTGGTGGCGCGTGGCTATCGGCGCACTAAAGACCACGGCGGAGGCACCGTCTTGCCGCTCATATCACACGATCCAGGCCGTTCCGAGAGAATTATCCGGCCATTGGGTCGCCGCCCGCGAGCGAGCTCAAGGGCGAATTCCTGCCGTCATTTTCTCCAAAACCTACGTCCAGCGAAACCCTAACGATCCTACTTCTGTAGTTGCTACGGACTCGGTTAGTCAGAGGTTCCTTATAACCACTGATCGGAAGCAGATTAAGTCGATTATTAAGAACGTTAAGCTTCCGCACTTCTGCTCAACTAAATTTCCTCTCCAGATCCGAGCTGGACCGTGCTCTGAAACCATTCTCCAGTACGGCAAGGTTCTTCCGATTAAGGTAACTGCAATTTGATGTGACTCATGCAGTTGTTTTATTAATTGATAAGTGATTGAATATGAAATGTAATTATATATTTATGGATAAATGTAGAATGTTTTGAGGTGTGATTCGATGAGCTGAGTATAGTATTAGTAGATTGGAAATGTGAGCGTTGGTTTGATTGCTGAAGGTTTTGGATGTAGGTGCATAGGGATGAAGAGGGTAAGATATTGAATTTGGTGTTCATGTGGGCGAATGATGGGGCGGAGCTAATGGTGGATGTGCCGATTGTTTATAAAGGCGAAGATGTCTGCCCCGGTCTTAAGAAAGGTTGGTATAATTTCTTCCAGGATATTCTGTTTGTTTTCGCAGACTTTAGATGCAAAAACTTGTTCATGGACGTAGTTAGAATATTTAAACTGTTATGGTAAAGTAGATACTAACTGGAGTAACTTATCATATGATGTTATGTTGGGAGCTTGTATACGTATATGTATTTGCATTCCATATTCTTTCGTAGTATGGTGTTCAATTTTGTCAGTGTATATCAGACAATAATGAGTGGGTTAGTCATTTAGGTAATACCTGGGTGCCAGGGCAATGCCTTACCTGTAGACGGGATAAGAAATTTGCAATTTCAATTAGCTTAAGAATTCGTAACATGCAACTTACATAATGACTTACCCAAATTTCATGATTACACACAGTGTGTCTACACATTTAATTGCATTATATAAATGGACTCCATAGAGTCGATTAGTGGGAAAGTTTGAGCAATAAGAAATGGGTGGGTGTTTTGGAGTCTTTCCTGTATCTTATTCAATTGCACGGCAATATATGACAGTTGAAGAAGAATTATTCTCGTGAATGATAATTAGCCTAGATTAGTAAGGTCCGTAAGGTTTGAAACTTGGAAATTAGCTGTAGTCTAATTATCATTCAGAAAGTTGTTTGCTAAGGCCAATATACAAGCTACATGGTGACTTCCCCAAAACCGAGTGGCAAAACACACTTAAATACACACCTAAATTTTGTTCTTTAACATAGACGATTGTATGAATAAAGGATGCATCAATAGTTGGGGTCATCTATGAAGTAGTAGGAAAACAACCCTGAAAATATAGGCTAAATCTGATAGGGTTAGTTTTGAAGGCAGACCTTTGATCAAGCTGCTGAAAGTTTGAATTAAGATGGTGTTTGAATCCTTTATTTCCCAGTAGGATTTTTTTATACCAATTTGCAGCTCAACCAAACTGTGCACGTGGAGGGAAGAAATGTTATTAAATAATGGAATCAATCTAAATTCCCCTCTTATGTTCGTACTTCGATTTTATGTATCAACTCAAAAGGTGGATAACATCATCTAGATCCTAGACACTCAGAACATAATCAAACGGACCGATGGCACCACCTATTCGCAATAACATTATCTAACTCTTGAAACTAAAACAAGAAGGGAACTAACTCGGTGGACAAACCTGATGGACTACCTCCCTCACTGGTGTTTGATCTTGTCCCTGATGAATGAAGGTGCATACTATTTCATAGATGAGCCCATGACACTGATGTTCTTTCCTGCTATCAGCCTATCTCTCCAGAAAATTATGGCATTTAACTTATATGCATCTTCTGGCCACTTAAGTTTATTGAATTAAGTCGTGTTTTCCTTTTAAACGAACAACAAATTGAACAAAGATAATTGACTATGCTAGTTGTGGTGATAGTTTGAATACAATGTATGTTTTAGAGCTGTAATAATAGAGTAATTGTCCTATTCTCAGATTGTAAATCCAACCATGAATGCATGAGAATTGATATTAATTTCATACTGTTTTCAAAAGCAGGAGGCTCTCTACTTAAAAGGACTACCTTGAAGTACTTGTGCCCAGCTGAGCATATCCCTTCCCAAATTGAAGTGGATATCAGTAATCTAGATATAGATGACAAAGTGTCCATGGACGAAGTTAACGTTCATCCAAGCTTGAGGCTTCTCAGTAAGGATGATAGGTTTCCCATTTGCAGGATTACGTCTACAAAGGTAGAAGACTCCGAAAATTCAGAGAAGATAGATCTGGATGCAGTCTCTGATAATGTAGAAAACTCCGAAAATGCAGAGAAGACAAATCCGGAGACAGTCTCGTAGCTCAGAAAAAGTCAACGATCCATATTCCTATAGCCTTTCCATGATGATCAATGGTCGCGTATGAAGCAATGCGTCAAGTGGTAGACTGTTGGTTCAAACTTTATTTACTTGGGACATAACATACACATCCATTAAGTAATCGGCCCATGTAATAAAATTTGTGATTTTGTTGTCCTGTGCTTCAAGAGTAATGAGCATGCAGAGGAATGTGGCAGTAATTACATTAGTGTATTTGTTCCTTGATGCACCCGTCTTTACTTTAACAAATGACTTTCTTATTGCTGAGAAGAATGTTCATGTTGTTATAGAGATACGGATTTTAGGTCGATATGGTGTGGTTGCTCACTATGATTCGTGTAGACTGTTAACTACTATGGTTCTGTTCAATTTACCTTAAATTCAAGTTTGTTCAATTCAGGTCAGTTCAGTTGAAGTTTTATACTTGAAAAAAGTTCAGTTTCATCTTCGGAGCTTTTTAGAAGAATTGAACACTGTCTATGTCCTCACCACACAAGTAGTCCTCACTCACGTTTTAAATGTTAATCTTTCACCAACTTCTTTTGGATTTTAGGTCGATTCGATATTGTGTGGTTGCTCACTATGATTCGTGTAAACTGTAAATTACTATCGTTTTTGTTCAGTTTACCTTAAATTCAAGTTTGTTCAGTTCGGGTCAGTTCAGTTGAGGTTTTATACTTGAAAAAGGTTCCGTTTCATCCTTGGAGATTTTTGCGCCTAATTGAACACGGTCTATTATGTACTTTACCACACAAGTAGTTCTCAGTCACGCTTTAAATGTATTCTTTCACCAGCTTCTTTTGATGATGGCTTTGGGTGCATTTCATTGGATTTGAGCAAACTTACGAGTCTCTTTAAAGTTAAATTTGAAAATTAACCTACAAATAATTTGATAGAACAGGATTAAACAGTGAAGTTAGGAGTTGGTGTCGGTATTGGATGAAGATATAAAATGAAGTGATGCCGAACAATTGGTCTGGAACTGGACTTGGTCCTAAGTTAAAAAATCTGACTGCAGCCATTCTGTTGTCTTCTATCTCATTCGCCTGCAGAGTGACGTTTCAATTTTGGTTATACTTGCTAAATTGGTCATCAAATAATTCAACGTACGATAGTCGAATTATTGTCAACATGTTTGGAATAAGTCCATGCTGGGCCGCTACGGGTTTACAGAGCTACTACTTGTTATATAGTTAATTGTTTATAATCACATCTTCATAGGTCCATCTATATATTTATAAACATAGATGTTATATACAAGATTATAAGATTTGGAAGACATTTTCAACTTTTTTTTAAAAAAAAAATTGTAAATCTAACAACTAATCTACTTATATTCAGGGACAGAACTAAGGATGGGGCATACGGGATTGGCCGCCCCCGCTAATTTTAAAAATATTTTTTTATAGGCAAATTTACAAATTTTCAAGGTTTGGCCCTCCTAGCATTTGAATTAATTTTTTTGCATATATAACTCTGCTCCTAAATTTAAATCCTGGATCCACCTCTGCTTATATCTTACATTAGTATTATACCACTTTATAACTCCTTACCTCCATATCATCCTTATAACTCAATGTCCAATTCTAAACACATTATGCCATTAGAATTCGATCTCCAACTTATCCTATGCAAATCTAATCCTTAAAAGACCTAAAATGCAATCTACTCCACATTTAACTGTAAATTGTTAGCATAATATTTTATGATCATACAGTCAATTTTAGTACAGAAAGTGAAGAAACAACTCATCCGTTCATACTTTACGGTGACATTCCGACATCTAACTAGTCTTTTTTGTGAAGAAACCGGTGGAAGTTTGAACAGGATATGTTTATTTTGTGAATGCATTCAAACGATAATACATGTACGGTAATAGTCCAACTGAAGACCATTTTGTGTAATTCTTGATCTTCTTTTTAAGGTTTACGGTGTCCTTAAAACACTAACTAAATGTTTATATGTCATAGTTAATTATATTATAAGTGTGATATACAAACTTTTTATTTGAATGATTGAATTAATATAGACTGTGTAATTTACAGTGATGCTAAACATCAGTACCAATATGAGACCACAACTCATCAATCCTAACCACTTAGCCATGACCTACAAAATACATTCGACAGGATGATGGAGCCATGTATCGAAACTATGACCGGTTTTAATCCTATCCGCATTTCAGATATTGATGATGACTTGTGAATTGTGATTTCTTTATGATCTAGAAAAATCTCAAAATTAGTTGACATAATAATCTGCAAATTACGTTTTGATTACGAGGTATCTCACATTATGGAATATGGTTATTCTGTGAAAAGGATGAGCAACAATAAATGTATGAATGTAATAATTCCTTGTGAAATTCAACAATTGACCAAATGATACTGGTACGTAAACGGTACCGGAAGGATATATAAGACCTTTTGTAGAAAGTCAAATAGGCAAGTAAATGAACTTAGAACTTGGAAGTCAGTAGAGTAGACCCAATTTTTTTCTGAGAAGATGGAATAAATATATAGAAGAACAATTCAATTCCAAAAAGATAGGAATTTAATAAAAATTATCCTAGGTCTGTAGTCTTCATGTATATATGATTAAACAAATTACTGGCATACAATCATCTCATAATTACTGGAAAATTTTGAATATTTATTTTCTGAATTATGTGTTCAATTCATCTGAAAATATCTAAACTGAACCGAATTGAATGGACCAAACTAAAATGAATAAAGTATAAATTTTGGTAGTTTGTAATTCCTTGGCATGGTCTTTGTGTGTTTTAATAGCATTTTGAATGGTCAAATTAACAATTGTTTAAAAATAATAAATATCATTGTATAAACTATGTTATCAGCCATGGTTAGATACTTAGATTTAGGTGAAAAATGATTTTTAAGTTCAAATTGGTGTATAAAAATATATATATTACTACTGTACGTTGCTGTCAACAGATACATCAATAATCACATTTTTGTCATAGTTTAAAGTTTAATCATTCATATAACGTCGGTATCAGGGGAAAAGGTTTACTGTTGCAGCATAGGGCTGCTGCGTGCCTATCTTCTTGAAAGAGAAAAAGATTTAGGTAGTGTTTGTCATTGATGGAAAATCACTTCTATGGTTCTGAAAAAGAAAAAAAACCGTAGAAATAGAGTGTTATATTTCACAACTTTTATTTTTGATTTTTTTGAAAAAAACAGGTAATCAATGATTTTGAGAATCAGCCAAAGACTTGATTTTTTCTGCTTAAAGCATTCAAGACTTCTTTTTTCCCTAACTAGCGAACACTTACAACTTTTTATGCCAAAACATTTTTATACTATTTTAATAAAAAACAAGTTAAAATCAATTATAAAAATCAATAACAAACAATCACTTATTTTTACTTTTATCATTCTCTATAAAAAGATTTAGTTTTATTGTTATCACTTTCTATATTTCATGTTAATGGAATGATCAAGTCATGGGTTAAATTATCTATAAATGATACAATCTGTAATAACTGGTAAATCAAAACTTCTTACATTTAATATAAACTAACCGTCTTATATGTTTCGATTTATAACATAAGATGCGTATAACCGGTTTAACATAACACTTCATGTAATAAAGTGTAAAACTAAATTGTTCATAATTTATAATTTAGCAATGTATGCAATTTCTTTATCCACCAATCATATCTGAATCCAGCAAGTTTCTTTTATGTGTTTTAAAATAAAGTCAATTGTCTTAATTTGTCTCTTAATTGCAGAATCTAGCAAGTTTTTTGTGGTTAAATTAAAGTCAATTGTGTTGCTAGCTAGCTTTGTTGCTTCATTAATTAACCCTATAATAGCCTATTATATGGTTGATCTTAATTAGTACATCGTGATTACATGACTTTGCAACAAGTCAAATCATGTGTGGAAGTTTGTGAGAATATGAGGAGGTAAATTGCATAGAACCCCATTATCTTAAGCAAAATGGCACAAACCTCCCATTTAAACAAACTAATATAAACGTCACAGAATTATTACAAAATTTTCAGAGATACCGTCTTTCTAAGATGTGAAATTAGCATCTCAGACTTAGTAACAAACATCAAATAATCAACCATTGTCCGTGCGTCATCAATCTAATAAAGTAAACGTCGTCATCTTAAATGATGTTTAGCCACATAAGACTCTTGAGTGTGTTTGAGTCCCTAGTACTCGAGCCAAGCTTACCTCCTTGAGGGGTTGCGGGCTCAACTACATCGAAGTCCACTTCAAGCAAAAGGCAACAAGCCTTAGACATTAGAGCTATTAAGTACATGTAGTACAAAAGTCTGTGAGACACAAAGAGGAATAGGATGCATGTATCCATGTCTTTGAGAATTCGGATGCAGTTGAACGTCTCAAAATGGGGCAATTTACAAATGTTTCAAGACTTGACCGGCTCCATAGTTTGGAGATAGGGAGAGGTTCAAAGATTTTCTCTAAGTGTCATGCAACCGAGATATATAAAATATGCAAACTCTTAATACCGAAGACTTATCAAATGCTAATCACTTGAACAATCACTAAATATATATCAAACTCTCTAATCTTGTTCAAGTCTCTCGAATTTAATCGCTCCAACAATGTCTCACCTTTGTTTGACAATCTCAATTTATTGAACATTCCTCTCGGAGAGGGCGTCAAACCTATTTTATCATCTAGTATAGCGTCAAACCCTTACCCTTTCCTTTCATGCATTGAGAACACCGGGATATGAATCCATACGTACCCACCAATAAGCTAATATATTAAGATTCCACTATTATAACTAGGTTATAATGGAGTAGTAATATACTCTCATAAGGAGCTAATTTATGCTATTGTGTCTTGTGAATTTACGCATGTACTTCGGACATCGTCCCTAACTTACCTTCGCAGCATTTTGTGAGTTTACACTGATTTCTCTGTAGCAGCTGCGAGTTTTCGAACATTTTATTTTGTATTGATATTTGTTTTATATGAACCATATATTTTGTAAGTCCATCTAAGAAAAGACAATGTAAAATTAAACCGAATAATATTTAAAAAATACATACATCACCTTTACCTAATTAACAACCATATTATAAGAAGGTCAAATTTCTAGATCTTTTTTCCATTTGTCCTTGTTGAGATTAGTCAATTTTTGTATGAAATCTCATAATGGACTATAGTCCAAAACCCCACAAAAGTGATTTTTCTTGTGTTTTTTCTATATAGTCAGTCCAACATCAAATTCAATTTTTAACAAACTTAGCTGGCCCCTCCCTTTTTCTTCGCTATCTTCTTCTTCTTCCTCATTTCTCCCCTGTTTTTCACCATTTTTTCCTCCTTATTCTCCATGCCTATTCCTATCCAAAACCCTACCATTCCTATACCAAACCTTTCCCATTCCCATTAACACATCTATCAATCAATCGGTTTTCCAATTGGTTGACTGATCGACCGCCAATTCACCATGCGGTGGTGGCAAGGACATTTCTCCTCCTCCTCCTCGTCTTCGTCGAAGCAGCATTCTCAGGACGATAGCGAGATTAGGTATACTCCACGCCTCAGCTTGTTCTCCTCTCGCCGGCTTCGGAATAACGCGCGGAAGCTCCGGTCCCCGAGCCAATCCGCAGCTCCATCGGCTCATCCGCTGCCTCTGCCGGAATTGCATGTTTTGTTGAGGCAGGACCCGAGGTTTGGGAAATGCAGCTCGTACAACGTGCCTCTCCCGTCGCCGTCGAGTCAATTTGGGAGAGGGGATGATAGAGGGGAGAGGGATACGATGAGCGAAGCCATTGAGAGGCTTAAGGGGATGAAGAGGTATAATGATAATTAACAATAATCGAATTATAATTAGTTTCGGTTGGTTTCGATTATGATCATCATTTGAAATGTATATGCTCTGCATTTTTTTTTGTTATGAGTTGTGAATTTATGATAGCATGTGATGGAATGGAATACATTATACATGAACATGATTTTTATTTGCTATCATTATTGTTGTATTTATGTGTTGTTTGCTATTTGGTAGGCGATTCTATGGATTTTGTTGTCATTTCTATTCCTATTTCGATTCATCACTAAACCTTAGGATTGACTTGGATTGATGTTGTGTCATGCAATTTCTCAAACCTCTTTTATCTCCTTCAACTTTTCGCAATGGTGATATTATGATGTTTGCATTCATAAGTTCGTTTAAAATGTTCGTGAAGCGAAGCTCTATCTCTTTTTTTTCTTTTTTTCTTTTCATGTCCCAAATTACTTATCTGCCTATTCATATTTGTGTGTTATATGATCTCATGATTATAAAGTTTGTTGTTTATGTTCATGTAGCAGAGCCATCACTAAAAGGTTGTTTTCTATGTCTTTTTTGTTTGTTCTGGAAAACCAGCAAAGGATTAGGCCAAGATTCTGAATCTCGATCATCCAGGAAGTCGATGCAACAGCAAAATACCAAGAATAAATACAAAATTGCTATCCCTACCAGTGCTCCAACCACTCCTTATTCAAGCCCTGCACTAAGTCCTCCAGGCAGTGATATGCGAATAACTAAATACATTACTCCCCGCGGTGCTTTTGAAGCTTGGTCGGCACCTGAGTTGCCTCCTGGACGAGGAAGTATTTTGTACAGATGGTCGTCTGACAAAAATACATCAAGCATTGATAGTTCTTCTCCCATCCAGAGTCCCAGTTCCTCAGAACTGTTGAATCCTAGAATGTCCAGCGAGACTCCATTAGGGCGGCGAGAGAGTAATGCTCAAGCCTCTGTGCATCCTCTACCTCTTCCTCCAGTTGGTTCCGGGTCATCACAGTCTACTCCTCCAATTTCCCCATTATGTGATCCTCAAGGGGCTTCGATCCCTTCAGTTTCAACTCCGATTTCATCAGATGCTGCTAAACCTGAATTTCGTGGAGCTCACAGCTCTTCACAGCAAGCTTCAGGTTCTGCAGCTGCAAATAAACCTGACCTGTTGTATATGAACTCCCAATGGCAAAAGGGAAAGCTCATTGGAAGAGGAACATTTGGAAGTGTGTATGTGGCTTCAAACAGGTATGAATAGTTAGATATAACCACTTCAAAAGGTCAACATAATATGATTTAGTGATTACTTTTTTCTGCAACAGACAGACTGGAGCCTTGTGTGCCATGAAAGAAGTTGAAATTTTACCAGATGATTCAAAATCTGCAGAGTGTATAAGACAGTTGGAGCAGGTTTGTACCAATGTATTGCATCTATTGTGTTGCCTTTCCAAACTCAACTATTCTTGTGTGATATCCCAAATTGATATCGTTTGGATAGTACATCGATTATATTTTCCTTCCCCTAAACGAAACGTTCAGTTTTTTTAATGGAAAGGTCTTGTTATAATTGGTTGTGTACTTGTGTTGGCACATGATTTGCATATTCTCTTGCCTACAAAGTTCAAACTTGATTAAGACCTCGCGCTTATTGTTTTTTGATTATTTCCAGGAAATTAAAGTTCTCAGCCGATTAAAGCATCCAAATATAGTGCAGTATTATGGCAGTGAAATAGTAAGTTAATGTATTTCCCTTTAAGCTCAATTATTTTCTTAGTGCCAATGCAACAGTCTAATCAGAGTCTCATGTGTGTTCATGCAGGTTGGGGACAAATTCTACATATACCTAGAATATGTTCATCCTGGTTCAATCAATAGATTCATCCAGGACCATTGTGGAGCGATTACAGAGTCAGTTGTTCGAAATTTTACTCGCCATATTCTCTGTGGGTTAGCATATTTACACAGGAAAAAAACCATACACAGGTAAAATTTTCCTGCTGCATTTTGATTGATATCCTAAATTCTTTTAAACGGGCACCATGTTTCTTTGGTGTTTCCATTATATGCTTAAGGCATGTGGTTGTTGACAGGGCACCAAATAGGGCCTAAGGTTTATATTTGCCTGGGCCATAGACACATAACATTGGAGTGGAATTTTTCTCCTCTCCGAGCTTAGTTTATATATTACTGTATGATTGAGATGACAATGGTACCTGGAGCTTCATTTCTTCTTGACACCAGTCTGACAATTCTCAAAACTTCTGTAGGGATATAAAAGGTGCCAATTTACTTGTTGATGCATACGGAGTTGTCAAGCTTGCTGATTTTGGGACGTCAAAACACGTGAGTTTATTAATTTAATATACTAAGTATTTTTGGCATATATTTGTATAGAAGGACAGGAAACAAGTACGAATAACTAACAAATAGGATGAAGTTTGAGAGAACCGAAAAATTGAAGCATAATTGTAGGAAACTTCCTGTACAAATCATGAGAAAAATAGGTCTGAGTGAAGTTCTGTGTTTGCAATACTATGACAAATATAGGACATCTTTCATCCTCTATGTTTTACTGGTTCAATAACTTCTGAGAACAGACGTGGAAATCAGAATCTTTTAAACATCCTAATGCATTAAATCTGATATAAATTTCTTATTGCAGCTGACTGGGCAATTTACAGATCTATCATTGAAGGGGAGTCCTTATTGGTTGGCCCCTGAGGTGATACTTTAAGCTCCACACATTTATCCTGGATTCTGTTGCTTAAATTGTTAGAATGTGTAAAATATTAAAGGGTCATTATTATTCACAGCTCTTGCAGTCAACAATGCAAAAAGACGCAAGCTCTGATCAGGCATTAGCAGTTGATATTTGGAGCTTGGGATGTACTATAATCGAAATGATGAATGGAAGACCTCCTTGGAGTGAGTACGAAGGGGTAAGAATTCAAAATGTCGACAAATTCTTCTGTACCCAAATTCTTGAAAAACTGATCTAAAATATAATTCTGCATTAGATCTGTTACTTATTATTCCAGTTGAGCATGCACTTGGTGGCTGACACTTTGCTGGCCTTTGGACTATAAGATCAAATATGTTCCGTTTTTCTGACTGTTCAACTTGTCCATTCAGGCTGCAGCACTGTTCAAGGTTTTACATGAGAGTCCATCAATACCTGAAGCACTTTCAGCAGATGGAAAGGATTTTCTCGAATGTTGCTTGCGTAGAAATCCTGCAGATAGGCCAACAGCTGGCAAGTTGCTCGATCATCCGTTTGTGAATTATTCGCCACAACCGGATGCATCCATCAAGCCAACTAAGGAAAGAAGATCAACGGTACCTACTTCTATACAAATACATATGTTGCCTATGGGCCAAGATCTACCTGTTGCTTGATAAATTATATAGTAGTACGATTGAGGTTCCTCTGTCAATAACATTGACTAATTATGCGGGGTGAAACCTGATTATACTTTGATTTGTATATAGAATAGTACTGGATGTTATTAAAGCAGCAGAGATAAAGAGTAATTATAGAACTCGCAGATCATGTCTTGTGTGCCAGAACCAAGGAAAAGTTATTTTATGTTCTGAATGAGAAAGGCTACACTTTCGAATCATGCCTCACCATACCCCGTATTTCTCAGACATAGTATTAACTTTCTGAATGAACCATTGTTTACATGAATTAATCATTTGAATGAATTGTGATACAAGCAAGCTACTTAATGACCAGCTTTAAACGGTATGTTTTTCATTTTGATTTTTACTACTAATTTCATTTATGCTTGACTTCAACAGGACAAAATTGAATTAAGAGAAAGGCGGAATCATAAAGTCGACCAGGCACCTGCTTCAGGTGACATTGATATTAAGAAGGGGAAATCGGTTAACAAGTAAGTTCTGCATCCTGCATTTGTACTTGAGATCATGTATAACAAAATCTGAAAATCTGCATTGGCATTTAATTAACTATTAACTTCTGTGGCTTCAGCTTCATGCATGATTCTTTTTCTCCAGAGAGACAACCCAACAATGTCACCACCAAGTATCCCGTATAGCAGTGCCTCCATTTCCATCTCCTCGTTCGACTCTTGAGCAATTTCCCTCTCTGTCCCCACCAAGTTCGGGATCTTATCGTGATTGTCCCATCACTTCACAATATCATCATAGGGGGTGCTAATACGTTATGGCATGGAAATAGCTAGGGAACTGCCGTACATTTTTCGAGTGTGGCATTCCCTCAGGTTTCGTTTCGACTGTGTTGGCCTTGTTATTATTGGTGACACAACGAGATAGGGACACGTCCTAGGAGATTGTTACCCTATGAAGCAGAAAATAGAGCTGCAAAGTTACAACTCGAGTACAAAGATAAAATTTATACGCTCTGATGTATATTTGAATGTAAATGTATGTTAAATGAAATACATTGATACTTAGGAAACAAAGTACATAGATGGATGTAGTCATTAGGAATCTGATGTTTTAGGCAGTTGTGTATAGTTTATAGGAACATTTATATACTCTCTATTCATTTAATGATCTCATGTACAAATACTTGGTATATCTATCATGAATAGTATAGTATGTGTTCGATAGTATTATACTAAGTTCTACTACGTACAATGAAGTACAAGTACAAACAAATAATTTACACACTAACAAGAATATACTAATACGTACGTACAATCAGTACAATAACGTAACTGAATCAATATATATGCATGGTGAATTCATTGATTCATTGTGTGACTTGTGTTTTTTGTTTGCATTCGGGCCCTTATAAAGTTCTAAATTAGTAAATGGCCCTCTCATAGTTTGGTCGGGGAGAAATTCACTACACAAAGTGTGAAACACTATGACACTCACACACTACTATTTATATCTTGAAAGGTTATACTCGTTTCATATAATAAATGTCAAACTGTCTAAATAGTATACTCGGAGTCTCGGACTATTTTTTTTTTTTTTGAGGAATCTCGGACTAATTTATTGATATTATAACGTATCGGAAATTAAAAAGAAAAATCCATGTTTAAATATGGGTGATACACTGATACCCCCGAAATTGGAATTTTTTTCTAAAAAGGAATAGTAAATCTAGAAATCATAACTTTAAAATGTAAATTAACAAGAAAATCAATTCTAAAACGTCAATTAACCCTGATCTTAAGATGTAATATCTGTCAATCAAATTGAGCAGAAAAGTTAGATTGTTAGAATCCACACCTTAATAATGATATTGTGGGCTACCAACTGTTGTGAAGTCCTCAGGCGGATGAAAACACAACTAACAAGTTACTGGAATGTTCTAAGTACGTTTTAAGTGATCACTATCCCAACAATTAGTATTAAGTTCTTGATTTGACTTGTTATTCGGATTACTTAGTATTAAGTTCTTGATTTGACTTTTTATTCAGATTACTTAGCTAAAAGATTGAATTGTTGATTTTGCCGATGATATTATCACCTAATTTTTTACTCCCCTCATTTTATGTTAATTTCTGACTCGGTTTATGTTAATTACAACTTAAAATTGAAGGCTATGTATCCAATTATTCAATGAAACATCTTATATATAACATCACAAACATTGCTAACTCTACCCCTCCTATATACTACTTCTTCATCATAATAATCCTACAGCTAGACCACCTTGACTCTATTCGTGACTTTTGTAACTTGTTGTGCCTCGTTGAGACGTCGACATTGTACTGGTAACTAATACTTACTCCGTCCTGTCCGAAGCTTCTCATTTAACTTTCAGTCAACAAATAAGGGTGTATGTAGTTTTGAATAAAATATTGATAGTGGGTCTGAAAATTAAATATATTTATTGGTAGTGGGTTTGAAAAGTTAGTAGGTTGGTTACTTTTGAATATTTTAATTGATAAAGATAGAAGTGGAATGTCCTAAAACGGAAACTTGAAGCTTTAAAATTTAAATGAGACACAAAAAATGGTAAAATGGGAAGCTTCGGATGAAACGGAGGAAGTAAGAATCATTTTAGAATTAATTTTTCTCCTTAATATGGTAGAGTTTATTCGGTATTGTTGAATGATCACCATTTTTCATTCTACTCTTGTTGAAAAATTAGCCATTAACATTTAAGAACAATTCATCATAGAAATTGAAAATTGCTGATGGAGTAGGTTGAATTCATGAGCCCTTACATATATGGCGGAAGTAACCATCACAACAAAGTCATAAATTTATTCTGGAGTATTTTACACTCGGTTAGGGAGGGAGCTGGGTTAAGCCCCTAAATCAGTTTAACAGTAAAATCGTACGTGTGTTTGACACTGAGTTAAAGATAGGCCTGTACACGAGTCGAGTCGAGTCGAGCATTACCTGGCTCGAGCTCGGCTCGTTAAGGAACTCGAGCTCGATTTTAGGCTCGAGATCGAGCT
>JAYMSL010001797.1:0-15942 GCA_036897195.1 Plantago coronopus
ATGATAAAAAAGAGTTTCGGAGTCTCATTTAGGAAGACTCAGTACAAACCAGTACAGTAAAGAATAATGGAAGTCAAATGCAAAAGAAAAAAGAACCGAAAAAGCTCTTGCCTCAGGAACAACAAAGGACCACTAATCTACTCCTAATTGAAAATTGCATTGCAGAAAGTAAGATTTGTCACCAAAAGCAAAACCTTTGAGTTTCAGCACAAAAAAGAAAAAAGCAATGGACCGATCAATCAAAAAAACAAAGAATCCCTCGTATTTTTCAAGCAAATTTATATAAACATAAATAAAGCAAAAGAAATGCAAAAGAGAAAAGAGAGTAAAAACCAAACAAAAATAGGAAAAAGGATTGAAAAGAATAAATATAAGGAAAAACCCCGAGAACAAACATTACAAAAAAATTGTCTAGTGTCAAAAGCCATCCAAAAACCTAAAAGAACAAATTACAGGGCTAAGGAATGTTACAATAAGTGAGTTCCCTTTGGTGAACTAAATTTAATAATTTTTAATTGTCCGAAAGCGGAAGGAGCATGCCACCACGGGTTCTAGGAAAATTCCTACTCCGCAGACTATGGACCCCATCTAATGGACCGCCTGCCTTCGCATTTTCTTTGTTCCGTCTACTTCATAACTCCGTTTTGATTATACATTTTAGGAAGGCTTAGTCTTAGAAACGTCACTTTAAATCCATCTTTAATAGACTTCTTTGCCCCTGGTCAGGAAAGGGTATGATCGAGATTGATGATTCTAGCTTAACCAAACAATTTACCCCTTTTGATTATATTTTATAAATTCTAAAATTAGAAAGAAATAGGGTTCGGTGGGATGGTCTTTAAGAATGCAATTTTCAATTTATTTCTGAGTAGAAGATTCTTTTGAATAATTTACATTTCGAAAGGATCACCGGGACTCACGAGCTAATCCTGTACTAAACTATAAATAAAAGTAAGGATGTTTCCCTTAGAAACTAGATATGTTCTCCTGCTAAGAGAGTCGTTTTTCCTACATCAAAAACCTGTTGCCTACTGGTTGACCAATTCCTTAATAAACTAAATAGTTTTTCAGAATCTCATTTTTGAGAGGGAATTCTTGAGAAAGAATAATTCAAATCTTTTCTTTTGATGTTAGGATTGGATTAGATAGGTCGGTCTTAGTACTGGTTTCAAGTCTAGTTTGGGCTTTAGTTTAAGTAACTCTATAGATCTCGTCTGGCTGTCGTAGGAAAAGGAGAAAGGGGCTTTTTAGAATAATCCCACGCGTAATGGCCTCGAAGTCAAAATAACACGGACTAGTTAAATCGAACCTACAGGTTTTCGTATGTAGAGCTTCGTGAGAGTGGATTTGGTTGAAATGGGCTCCCTACTAAGGAGCCACTGCACTTGTGAATTAGTGTTGATATAAATAAAAAAGGGCCTTATTAAATAAGTATGAAAGGAAATATGCACGGAAATACCTTTTGATATGGGCTCATTGGTTTTGCAGACTTGTAGATATCGGAAGTAGAATGGAGAAGACCTTATGCTCTGTAAAGTCCTGATTGGCATGCAGAGAACTTTTCCTTAAGCATCGAGTATACTATATGGGAATTCCTTATTCGGGGCTGGACGTCTTATAAAAGAACAAAAAAAGTAAAATGGCTGGATCATTCTTTACTTAATTAAAGCGAACCGGGACTTATGTTGAACTAGGAGTGCTTTTTAGGGTTTGTTTTTTCAAATGGGATGGGGGTCTACGGCCTAGAGGAGTATGCTTGGTTGAATTTATGAATATTTGTAGCTAGTATGAGTTTGGTTTCATATACGCGAAAATACCAAGACCTCGTTGACTCTGAGTTTCTTAGTGATACTTGGATAGCTTTGTTAGATCCACGTATTATGTCTTAGGAAATCTAACTTGGCTTTTGGGCACCTTGAAGGAGAGTTGCACTGGCCCGGCACTACCTAATTCTTAGAACAGTAAAATCTTAATCCAATCTATAGTAACTGGGTAGGATTTTTATCAGCCAGTGAGTCCAATTCCTATGTAAATGTAAAATTCATAATGTGAGTTCAATAAAAAAGTATATGTGTGCGCGAAAGGGCTCCCGGTTGGCAATTTACTTCAGAATATTTAAAGCTATAACATTTGGTTGTTATGTTGGTTCTTAAGAGATAGAATGGAATTGATATGCTAGGAGGCGGGGATCCTGTATAGGTTCCTGATTTTTAATAGCATGAAGGTTTTTGGAGTCTATTTAATATAAGTTAGTCTCTAAAATGATATTTTGTGCAGGTTACTCCATAAATTGCCGAGGGTTGCCTTTTGGATGTCGTAGAACCGAAACGGAGTAGGTTAGGAAGGGCGCTCTGGAATGGGCTAAGCACAGTTGGCAGTTAGTGTTAGGAAGCTGCGTTGTATAAAGTGTTATAGGAAAACGTTCTTCTTTCTTGGAATAGCCCCGGTTTGGTCTAATTTTTCCAATAAGAATTGAGCTATTGCATGGAAAGACCTTTGTTTCAACAATGGCATAACTATTCGGATAAAGATGAGAGCAATCTGCTAGGAAAGTTGGTTTAGTTTTCGGGATCAGACGGGATTATAAATTCGTAGATTTACGTGTTTTGGACTGTTACTAGATTTCCAAAGGATCTTTCGAGTTTTTTAATAAACGGATTTCCGTTCGGGAAAGATTTACTTATAGATGGAAAAATTAAATACAGTCATGGCTAGATTTATTGTCAGAATCTCTTCTGGTCTTTACTGAATAATCTAAAATCTAGTGGAGTTGCCGTGGACTAAGCTACTTTGAGGCTAGATTACTATTACTATTTCTTGTTGATTGTAGTCATCGGTCCGGTCCCAGAACATACACATAAGCGAGGTGATGTAAAAGTTCTATAAAGAAATTTAATTAAGAATCTAGGAAAAAACCCCAGGGAAATTCCGTACATATCATAGAAAGGCCTCTTAGAATCTGGCCAGAAGTAAGTGCGGGTCCGTTTCAAATCCCCCTTTTTTTGAACAGTCAAATGGAGAAAGCTTCCTAACTAAAACTAAGAGCTCGGAGTCTCTCATCTTTTCTTGTTGTACGGATTAGTTGGAAAGTAGGCAAGGATGTTTCGTCGAGGAATTCCTTTCTAGGCCCATGCCAAATACAAATTTGGGTCCAATCTAGTCCAGATCTTTTTTCTTGGAATTGTTTTTATTATAACATATAAATAACAATAGCAAATAGCAAGGTCGTGAAATAAGGGGTCTTTCATAGGGAAAGATTCGTTATGTCTTCAAGTTGACTGAAAGATGTCCTGAGGTCGGTCAAGTAGGAAGGATTCTTATGGGCGCATCGTAAAGATAGCATTTTTTAGATGTCAGGACGGAGTTTTCGGGCGTATGTCGTGAGGAAACTGGCGGAGACTATCATAGGTTTGGTACGATAGTCAATTACGTATAGAGGATAGAAGCCCTTCGTTTTTCCTATATATTATATATGAGAAAGAGAAATCATTCCTGGTAGAGCTAGGGAAGAAAATAAAGTATTAAGGTAAAAAAAGTCCCTCGTCTTGGCAGCATGTTTGAGGAGCAAGAGGTAAATCATAAATCACATTGCGTCGAGCCTGTTTTCGAGCGAGTGGCGGGATCGAGGGACAGGACGAGAATCAAAAGGATCTCCATTAAATGCTTAAACCTAATTTTTCCTTTGTATTGATGGATGCATTTAAAATGGTGCAGCGATCTGGGGTTCATTGGTTCAGAAACTACAATACCTTTGTTTCACTTCTGTCAAAACAGCCCTTCTCTACTCAATAAAAATGAGTAGAATCCCTCTGAGGGGGTCCCCTGTCTTTGGCAGTTTGGTTGCGGATTTATTTAGTAGAACACGTTGTAACAGTATTTCGCTTCTTTAACCCGAAGGTATTTGCGTGCTGAAAATCCTAATGTTTTAGACGTGGTTGTTGTATGGAGACTTTGAGCTAGTTCCTCCTTAACTTATTGATTGATTTTTCAAGTATGGGGTCCCACTTTATTTAGTATATAAAAAGGGACGTTTGAGTAAGCATTCGGGGTTTAGTTTCGTTGTAGAAACTGAAAAATGCGATTCTGTATTTGATATGCAATAAATGTAAAAAGCATGTCTTTAGTCTGCTTGCTTATGTGTGTATTTAACAGAAAAAAGTTCTAAACTATGGTATAGTTACACAAGCTTAAGATAAAATAGTTGGACTGAGTAGCAGCTCGGCGCGCTCCCCCGGATAGGTCAGAGGTCTTTGACTGGTAAAGTGAATCGTTCCCTTCTAAAAAACAAGATCAGTACCGGGCGAAAAGGTCCCTTGTTGATTTAATTAATGTATACTAGTAAAATAGAAGGGCCCTCAGTATGCTAGGGAAAAGTGGTTTTCCTTAGTAGGTCAAGAAAACACGCAAGGGAAGGGTCATCGGAAGAGAGTCGCCATTTAAAAATAAGGAACGCTTTGCGGGACCATCATCATACCGGGAGTCCTTGGAGGGATTTCGTAGTGACGCGTATAGGGGTGTCCGTGAGAGAACAAAACCCATAAACGGCAAGCAAAACCTCTTTTAGCGGGCAGAATTTTTCTAATAAAGGGCTTATTTTCTGAAAAGTATGGAAAAGGTTTCGATGAAATTGAATAAACACAAAAGGTCCAGTGAAGGGCCGACGGCCAGAACCACTTGGGGCTCCCCGTTCTGGTTGGAGGCGTAAAGCAGTTTCCCCTGAGTAAAAGTTTAGAGACTTAAAGCTCGAAGAGCCCCTTTAAAATAAAGTATAGATTCACAGAAGTGTCGTTAAGTAGAACGACTTCAGAGATGCCCTGAGAAAGATGGCATGCCAGTAAAAGTTGTCACATTGTAGATCAAAAATTCATATGTTACAGGAGCTCCCGTAGGCTAATGTTAATAAATATAATAAATAAGAAATATATGATTGATATAATTTTCTGAGCCTGTTAACCCACATTGTTTCTAGAAAACTATATATATAGTAATAAGGATCGTTATCAGAATACAGGGTTTTGTAAAATAAAGGGGGCCCGATTGTTCGCTATAAAGAAAGTAGAGTCTTCCCTGAAATAAACGAACTCGATTGGAGTTTCGTACGTACAGACATGGGCAACTACGTCCTCGAAATCACCTTCTTTTTGTGTATAATAAGACTAGAATATTTCTTAGGAGGGAAAGGAAAAAACAAGACTACTTTTGTCCCAACTTTTTCTCAAAACGCTAACAATGAATCATTCACAGCTAAATCCCAGACTTGGGAGGTGGTTGGAATGCTGCTTACTCAAAATATCTGCTTAGCGAAATTAGGGGAGAGGGCCATACTACGTACTATTAATTTTATAAATAAACTAGTCTTTAAATTTGCATTTCGATCAAATCGATTAAATGCATTGACATGGTTATGCTTGGATGGGTTCATTCCTCAGGAAAGACTGCAATTTTGTCTAAGTGGAAGGAGCGAGTCCTGGCTAAAGACAGAGGATCCTCCGAGAGTCAACAGATTCAGAGATCCCAGTTAAGCTTGGAAACGAGAAGCACGTGTACTTAATAGGTAGGTAAAATTGAAGCAGCGCTGCATGAAGGGATTGATAAAAAAAAGTAGTAGTCGGTCCTAGATCGACGTAAACGACACTGCGCGTACTTAAATAAAAGTACAAGATCCACGCGGAGCTAACCGCGGGTTCGCAGTCAATTGATGGGATTCAATTAGAATTCGAAGCTGAAAGAAAATAGGTTCGAGAACTAGTGCAAGTAGGGATTGCGTGGGGAAAGGATTCAGTATTAGTTGGAAATGATAGGTAGGGTTCAAAAAGCTGCCAAGAATGAGATCGCCAATAGACAAAGTGGATAGGACACAGCTGATGTTCAGTAGCATCTGGACAGCGCCAAAGGCAAGAAGTCTTTAAGGTTCCTGGATGTCTGACAGTGCTAGTAAGCATGCTTTTTTTATAATTTTAAGGTATAAATAGTCCCAAACATTAGCAATAGGTCCATTTTTAGGTTAGTTCGGAAAAGCTTTAAGATTTTCTTTTATCTTTTGTTAGTAAAAGACTCTTCCTTGGGAACGAGCTGCTTCCATATGAACGACTCTGGACCGAGAGTAGAAGTCCTGCAAAAGGCGGGCAACAAGATTTATTTTGAGTTCTCTGTTAAGCTTTTGAAGGTTGGAACGGAGGGCCCTGAGTAAAGACAAAACTCTGAAACTATAAAAGAACTCTTCGTAGAGTAAGGTGCAAATCCGCGGAGTTGTCCGAACTAGAGCAAGGCATACTACGAATATGTCCTATGAAATCATGACGGTAAAGGCTGTCACGTTGTGGATTAGAGATTTTATGTTAGTCGCAAGAACTCAGAAAGAATAAATTCGTGTAAAATAAATGAAATAATAAAAAAAAGTCCGCTTTATGAAATAGGAGTACGAATTCCAGTGAATTATCCCAAAGTCCCTGAATTGCTAATTATACTTGGGTTGATAGAATCTTTATATAGATGGAAAATACAGAAAGTTCAGTCGACGGATCGGGCATTTTCTTTTAAAGCAATATGGTCCACTGTTAAGTAGACTAGGTCAATTCTATAAAATTTATAGAATAGTAGGATGGCCGATACTAGGTAAAGTAGAGCAGAATCATAAGAATGTCGTCTGAAAGAGGGGGCATGGGCTATAGATTATATGGGCTGGCGTTGTAAAAATGGTCACCCAGAGATTGGGTTTTGGTTTCTCATTTGTTTGCACTAAGATTCAAAATCTGCAGAATAAAAACCCTTAGTATAGTGGTTTACATGGAACAATCGCGAGCTCAAAGATCCCTTTTTGTAAAATGAATAGAGTTTTGAAGTAATATGACGTCGGTAGAATGGGATTGGTTCGGCGGACCTTGGACAAACAGGAGTTCCCAGTCAAGTAGGGTCAGCATGTGTTAGGAAAAAGAGGCAGCTGTCTGCGTCTGGAATCATTTAATAATACAAATATGAATGCCGATGAGTCGAATCTTATTTTTCTAGTATAGGAAGCAGGACGTTTATAGTCAAAGGGCCTTTTAGGTGGGATTAATTAGTATACTTTCTTTCTTTCTTGTGTACTAGTATAGGATGGCTGGAATGAGAAAATGAGAATAAGTCAAATAGCAATCGTTCTAATGAAATGTAGAGAAATGGCTTTCAGCTTCCTATTTTTGAGCTATGAGAGCAGAACAAAGGTAATTAGGTTCTTTTGCTTATGCCGAAAGCTTTCCCGTTGGAAAGATAAATAGGGTTGTGTCAAAGAAGTATGGCAGGTTTCGGCGGTATTATTTATTATTTTTAGAATGTTCTTGGCATGGAGTTTTACTTTTATTTATATAAAATTAATATAATAAAAATAAAAGAAAGAGCAGGAAAAACTATAGACCCCCAGGGAGAACCAGAGGTCGTAGAAAGAAAAGAGTGAAATAGCTTCGGTCGGATAGTATTCTGCCGAAGGGCCTAACCCAACACCCGGAGGACAAAAAGGTAGCTTCAAAGCTCCGGCATCTACCTTGTGTTGAAGAAAAAGTTTAGAGGAGTTGACTAGTAGGATCATCACTAAAATAATAAAAAAAGCGGAGGCTAAACGGTATAAACTAAGGTTCATACTTGTATGGAGAAGAAAGCGGGAGCCATATTGCTGCAATGGTAAGAGTTGGCGAGGAAAGATATTTCTAATCTGGTGCAATTACTATGGTTCTGTGTTTTTGGCAGTAAATCAATTGAAAAATCAGAACTTAATAAAGGATCTTGCTTCGTAGGGCATAAGACGCTGAAGTGCTTAAAGCGTAGGTGCTACAGAAATAAATTCAATGTCTGTTTGCTGCGGGTCATTTGAATGTGTACATGTTTCTTATTTTTTGGAAACTGAGACGCAAGTCGAATAAGTAAAAAGTGTATGGGGCTAGGGTGCATGTGAAAAGTATAGGGAACTTTGAAGTAGATTTTTCTTTCAGCAAATATTAGATTATTGTAGGAAGAATTTCAATAGTACCTACCTGCGAAGAATCAAATTCTCATAATTATTTTCCTTGCCTAGTAAATTGCGTCACTATAGGAAGAAAAATCCCCCCTTTTAGATGGTGCGTTTTTGAATTTGGTTAGTTGTTGTCTCGGTTAGAAATACAGACTATTACAGCGGTATGATTTTCAGTAACAAGTTGAAAAGAATAATTTGGCTAGCATAGAAAAGATGTGAAGGCTTACATAGTAATGGCACGCTATGCCTACGGGCGTCGGTCTACCTTTGAGTGAATGAACGCCAACAGACTAGGCTGCTTTAATTGGGGAGGGCTGAATGGAGTACGGTTTCCTTAAGTTAGGTCAATTACGTAAATTTCTTAGTCAATATAATAAAAATGGCAAAGATGGTCGGGCTGGTTGGTTCGTAAAAAAGATAGCATAGCTCTCATCATTTCAGGTCGTCATTTAAAAAATGCACAGAAAAAGGGATTTTGTAGTGTAGAAGCTCGGGGAAAAAGAAGACTTTCTTTGTAGTGGATTTAATTGATCGGTTGATAAGTAGAAAAAAATCTTTAAAAATCCTGTGAACATCCTCGAGCATATTTTCGCAGTACGAGTTGGAAACAGCATGGAGCCCTTTTGTGATGGAATTTTTTTGAAATACTCTTTTATGGTTTATGTATTAGTTTCAGTAAGACGACTGGGAAATTAAAGGTTGAGAAGTGAGTCATGAGAAAGATTCACTTAGATTTTAAAAATAAGATGTTCGGACTGTCTCAAAAAGGGTGTCTTTGTAAGGCAGCAACAGCGCTTTGAAGTTTTCAAACGATTTTCTATATGTAATTACCGATCAAGTATTTCTCAACTTGATTCCATTGTGATCTAAATATATATTTAGATTACACCACTCATCTTTATTTACACGATTGCCCTGGATTTTTCCACACCAATCACTTTTCCAAGACCTCTTGAAGGAGTCAGATAGTGTTTCTTCTAAATTCCATATTCTAGGAGATTCCAGAGCAATCTCATTCTATACACACGAATTTCTGTCATTCAGGAGATTTTTCTCTATGAAAATTTTTCTTTTTTTTTTTTATGAAAAATTTCCTATATTAGGTGTATATTTTTCTCGATTCGGTCATTCATATTTCTATACGAAATCCCTTTTTTAACTCCATTACGAAAAATGGGGTTTTCTGTCATTCAACTCTTTATACATAATTCCTTTAACGAAACCTTCAAGATTTTTTTTACTAAATTCCTTCTTCAAGTTCTCACAGAGATTTTATACACAATTGTTATGCTTTTTTGTTTTCGACACTCCACCCTGCTAGTTAACATTTATTTAGAGTACTAATTCTCAGTTAATGCTAAATGAGAATATGAGATTGGATGTGTCCACTTTTTTATAATAGGGTTTTTGATTTCGTGCACAATGTTTTTGTGGAAGTGGTCCTGTTTTGTATATAAATAGCTCCCTCAGTTAAGGGCATCTTTATTCTAGGTTCCAGAAGGGTCGTTTCCAAAGGATTTCTTTCTTATATCTTTTATTCTTTTCACTTTTTCTTTTTTTTGTTCTTCTTTGCTTTTCTCGATTACTTTTTCTTTTTCTTCCTTTTTATACTCTTGTTTTTCTTTCTCACTCTTCTTGTTTTCTGTTTTCTTTCTCTCGGTCTCGTTCTTTTTTCTTTTCTCTCTGTTCTGTCTTTCTTCTTTTCTCTGTCTCTCTCTTTCCGTTCTGCACTTTTTTTCTCTTTCCAGGTTCACGAAAATGACAACAAATGCTTGAGTGCATTGTTTTTTTTATTTGGAATATTGTTTGTTTGCCTAGGGTCTTTTTTCTGTTATCTGCTTTTACTGTCGTCGAGTTCCTTCTTTCTCGATTCTGTTGTTCCTTTTTGTTCTTTCCGTGCTTTCTTCCTTTCGTTCTTTTCTTTTTATCCTTCCTTGACTCTGCTCTTTCTTTTTTATTTCTTTTTCTGTCTTTGACTTTTTAACATATATTCCTCTGAGTCTGTCTCTTTTTTTTTTCTGATTTCTTCTCTCGTTTTTTCATTAGTCTTCGTTATTTCCGCATGTTCCTTTTCTTCTTTTCTGTCTTTCTTTTTTATTTTGTTTTCTTCTGGAACCCTCTTTTTTGTCTCTTGTTCATCATATAGTTTTTCCTTTCTGGATTCCTTTCTCTTGTTTTCTTTTTTCTGGCACTTTCTTTTATTCCTTTGAACTGTATTTAGTCTTTATTTTTGTAGTTTACGAACTTCCTTCTCTTGGTCTGTCTTTTTCGTTCTTTGTTTGTATCTCTTTTTTGATTGGTCCTTTTGTTTTTCGTTTTTTATCACTTTCGACCTCTGGGTTTTGTTTTTCTGGAACCTTCTTTCTTTCGTCCATGTTTTTTTGTAACCTCTTTCTTTGTCTTAGATTCTTTCTGATCTCGTGCCTTTTTTTTAAGTTCTTTGTCTCTACTTCACTCGGCAATTCGACGAGGCTTTTTTAGTGTACTCTTTCTATACGCTATTCTATTTTAATATAAGGAAGAATCCCTTGGGCATGTACTCTTAGTATTCAGCCTTTCTTGTGTCACTACTGTTGGTGTCGCCAAGGATTGTTTGCTTTCTAAATGTTAACTTACTGTATTCTATTTATTTTTTATTTGCTTTTTATACGTTGATCCCTTTTTTGTTTTTTGAACATTTTATATTTTTAGTTGTATTAGTTGTATTTTTTCTTTTCTATTTGTTTAATATTTTTGTTGAATATAGGAAGTTTTTTAATCTTTGTTCCAGTGGATTTCTTTCCTCGTGTACTTCTCTTCGACTTTATTTTTTAGTGATACATGTGTCTTAGCCGGGGGGATGGCTCTTTCTCTTTCTTCTCTTATTCTTTTGTTTTTCTCTCTTTCTTTTTTTTGTCTCTTGCTTTCTCTGTTGTTTATTCTCTTTTTTCTTTGTTCTTCAATAAGTAACTGGACGACAAGATAAGACTCTATATTTCTTTTCTTTTTCTGCAATTTGGACAATTTTTCATGCTTGGATTTCTTTTTCTCTTTTTTTTGTAGTTGGTGGAACGAATTGGACGACGACAAAAGAAGCCAAAAAAGCAGTTCATTGAAAGAATGGACGACAATAAAAATAGAAGGATCAGAAAGACCGAGAGAGAAATTTCGAAAAAAAATGAAATAATGAGACCGTGGGGTTGAATGATAAAGAAATAGAGAGAGGGCAGTCTGTCCATTCTTAGACGACAACCAAAAACAAGTAGATTGTTAGTTGGACAGAAGAGACGACAACAAAATTCAAGTCTATTTCTTTTCTCTGTCTCGTTCCTATCTTTCTCTAATTTTATCTTTTTCTGTCTCTATTATATTAAATCTTTTTTCCCTGTTTTCTTTTTCTTTTTCTTGTTTTTTCTTTGTTCTATAATTTTTTTCGGTTTTTTCATTTTCTTCTCTCTGTTTGTTGTCTTTTTTCTTACTTTCTGTTTTTCTTGTCACAAGTCTTTAATTCGTTAGTGAAAAAGCTTTTTCTGCGTGAAACTTTTATTTGTGCTGGGAAATTTTATAATCATATAGGGCTAAAAGTTATTAGAATCTTTTTGAGTACAGGAAGGGGAGGCCGGCCGGTTGTAGACTCTTAATGATTAAGAATAAGAGATCTTTCCTTGGGGCGTACTTTCGGCATAAAGCTTTTTTCTTCTCTAGAATGAAGACATTGAGTCGTTATAGGACAAAGGGAGAGTTGGAACCAAAACGGACTTTTTTGACACAGTTCTGGTAAAAGCTAGATTACTAATAATTTTCTTTGATGCTAGAATCCGCGCGAGGGAGTTCCCTGGATTCTTAGTGGTGAAGCGGTGAGCAATTTCTTTGCTTTTTATTTTTTATGTTGTTTAGTGGATGCTGAGGTGTTCTTTTATGTTTTGCTCTAGGTTGGATTCTATTTTATTCTTTGTTTTTGGTTGCTTATATTTATTTTTTGTTATTTATATATTTTGTGTTAGATTATCAAAGAGGAGTGTTATTATTGCATTTCTTTAGCGAAGAAGATTGGCCCAGTGCTATTTATTTGTGCTTTTCTCTTTGTTTTGTTCTACTTCCTTTTTTCTCCTGTTGCTAATATTATTATATTTGAGTAATAATTATGTCTTGGATTAAAATTGTGTAGAATTATTTCTAACTTTAAGAATTGTGTTTTACTAGTTTAAATAGTTTAGTAAGTACGGGGGTTTGCGAAGCAGAGGGAAGTTTGGTTCCTCGGGTATTATGCCGTAAGCTACATTTGAGTGTATTGCAATTTATATAATGTCCTAGTTATTTTTGTTTTCTTTCTGCTTGTTTTTGGTTAGAACCTTCTTTCTTTTCTTTGCTCTTGTTGTTTTCTTCTAATTTTTTCTTGTTCTTTCTTCTCTTTGATTTCTTTTTTCTCTGTCTTTTCTTCTTCTTCCGATTTCTTTTTGATTCTTTATTTTTGTTAGAATTTTCTAGCTTGGAGATAGTGTTTGTTGTCCGTCAGTAGCTTAACAACCCGTTTTTTTAGCGTGGTTATCTTTCTTTTCTCAATGACAGCTCTGATATTTCTGTGATGTGTTAAAAGTATATTCTATAAATGTATTCTGTAGTGCATGGGTCCTTTCTCTGTTATTGAATAGGATTTTCGGGAACACATTATTATTATTATTTTGTGTTAATGGAATTTATAGAATATCCTTGTCATTGTTTTATTTTTTCGTGATTATCTTCTTTTTTCTCTTTTTTCGCTTTCTTTCTTGTCTTCTCCTGTCTCTTCTTTTCCGGACTTTTTTTATAATTGGTCTTTTTTTCCTTTCAGTTTTTTCCTTTTTTCATTTGTTTTCTCGGAACTCTTTTTCTTTTGTTCTTTTTCCTTTTCTTCGGCACTTTTTTGAATTATAGTTTTTTTTATTTATTATTCTTTCTTTTTCTTGCTTCTCTTTCCGTCTTTCTATTGATCTCTATATTTTTCCTTTCTTCCCTCGGGCATAGCCTGGCTTGGGAGCGGTAATATGGAGTTTGGGGGATTTTTGAGGGCCCTTTTGTCCTTCCTTGCGCAATGTGATTTTCTGGGTTAATCTGTGAGCCAGGCTGGTAGTTGTCTGTTTTTGTCCTCGAGAGTGCCGGTGTATTTTATTTAAGCAAGATGGTCAACCTAGGGCTGTTTGGGAACAGGAGAACCGGAAAATCAGAGGGGAGCAGTGCCTAAGAAGAAGGTTCAGCCTCTTTTTGAAGTAAATGTTCTAGAGTGTAATCGTAGGATTTTTATCAAGTAAGAGGTTGTTTTCCCACGGCAAGTCTTTGTGGTTTCTGTTTACTTCGGAGGATTCTGAAAGATTCGCTCTGAATTAAGGAGAACAATTTTAGTTGCTTTTGGATGTCTAAAAGGGGTCTTAAACATTGGATCGACATTAAAAATCGAGTCATTCTTTATCCGCTACGCACTATCGAATCCTTAATAATTATATACTTACTTTTTTTGAATCCAGGGTTCTGTTTTTTCTTCCTTTAGTGTTTTCTCTTATTGTTTTTTCTCTTCTGTGTTCTTGTTTTTTTTGATCTTTATTTATGTATTTTTCTTTCTTCTTTGCCCTTTGATTCTCTTTCTTTGCTTATTTTATTTCTTTTTTTTTCATCTTTTTTATGTCTTTTTTGTTTTCTTAGACTTCTGCTTTTTCTCTCTTTCTTCTTTTTTTTTGTTCTTCTTTTTCCTTATTTTTTTTTTAATTTTTCTGTGAACCAAATCTCTTCTTCCTTGTATACTTTTTTTGTTTCTCTTCTTTTTTGTGTCTGTTTTCTTTCTGTTTGCTCTTTGTTCTTTCTTTTTCTGTCTTCTTTTCCTATTTTTTCTCTGTCTCCTTTTGTTTCTTTCTTTGTGTTGTGTATTAGCTTTTTTCTTTTTTAACTTGGGTTTTGCTGGATTCTTTTTTTTGTTTTCATTTGCTTGTTATTATAATTTTTTAATTATTTAATATATTAATATAAATTAAGGTAAGAAACCTCAATAATGAAATAATTTTTTTTACTATTTAATTTATTCGAAATTCATTTATAATAATTAAATTAATATAAAATAGTATTTATTTCTAATTCTAATATCGGAAAGCTATCTAAATTATTTTCTTAATTGAATCGAAAGTTAAGATAACCCATAAGTTTAGTACATCCATTTCGTATATAATTTTCAAAAGTTCTATATTTATTTACTAGATTAAGAATTATGACTAGCAATCTTCTTTTTTACGAAATATCTTTTTTGTGTCATGTGCCAGAAAACAAAGATTCTTTTTTTTATAGATTTCCTCTTTCTATACTATACTTATTTATAGTATATTGTATTCTGTTTGTTTTTATTTTCAAAGACCATGGGATATAGTTTGCATTAAGTAGAAAATTTTAGTTAGCTTATAGCTATAAATCTATATAGATTGTAAAAAATGAAATGGACTAAAGCATCTTTCTTTCGTTTAATTGTAGGTCTGAGCTCTATAAAATAGTTTTTCTTATTAAGTTATTAGTATTCTGATCGAATGTTTAGGAATTTTTTATTTAAAAAATAGATTCTTTACATTATATTTTATTATCAAATAGAGGATTTCAATTCTATTTTATTTGTTTTTTTACATTGTAATTTAAAAATATTTGAACTGGTAAAATAAATATTTTTAAATTCTCGGCTTTTTTGTTATAGTTATTTTGAATATAGTAAATTTTATTATAACAATTCATTTTTGTTTGCTCTATTTGGGATTCTTTGGAATAGTTTATTTTTTATTGCATAAGACTTTTCCCATTTTTATATAATCAATTTCACACACATTGTTTGGTTTACGCGATGTCATAAAATAATATGTATGCTCAAAAAATCCTCTGAACAAAGTTACGACTAAGAGTGATCCACAGAAGTATATATATATGGCATATATGATTAGGTCAATCTTTTGCTGTTGGAAGTTGTATGTAGGTAATTTTATTAGTTTTTAAACTACATGCGCTTAACAAAAAAGTTATTGGTTATTCCTGTCTTTTTTTGTTCGTGCATTAAAAATTTTTATGTATTGATAGTTAAGGACTTGAAGTTTAGTAATTTAAATAAATACCAAATTATTAAAAAACAGAACAAGTGTTTGGGAGAATTTTGAAGAATGATTTCTAGGATCCATGCTTTTTTTGGATAAAAGTTTATTTAATCTAAGAAATTGGTTTTTCCGTGTGCAATGTTATCTTTGTCATAAACGGGACTTTTCTATTATTATTTTTGGTTTTTGTTTAGTTTTTGGGGGGATGACTTTGTTATTTGTCTATTTTTCCCCTGTGATTATTTTCTATTTCTTTTTCCCTGTTCATTATGAGAATTTTCTTCTAATTTGTAATAATTTGTTTAATTATCCGAGCCCGAGGTTTTACTTTTTGAATACTATTTGTGTATGTGTGAAGTTTTTCACTTTTCTATAAAATATGGGCAATTGCCAGGAAGGGCTAATTGGTTTTATTGGATTTTGCTTCTTTTTTTATTGCGTGAATGCCCCAAATTCTTGCATGGATTTTTCTTTCGCTTTTTCTTTTTGCTAAGGGGTTCCTTTTGGGCTTGGGAATATATATATATTAATCGTTGGTAATGCCAAAATGACGATAAATGCTGTAATTTTTGTTTTTTCTCTTTTTGAATAAAACAACTTCTGCGTGTTTGCTACCCTGAATGGTATTTTTGTTTTAATGAACTAGCAATATTGCTATTGTTTTTTAAGAAATGGTAGTTCTTTTTTAAAATAAGTTCTAAACTTATTTATTTTATGTCTTTTTTTCTATTCTAGGAGACTATAACTATTCGTTTTGATTTAAAATGAATAACAACAAACACGTGAAGTAGGATTTATTTACAAAGATATACACAAAAGTTCTTTTTTTCCAAGCGCGACTCTAATATAGAGTCTCAAGTCTAAGCCTTAACATACGCGTTAACC
>JAYMSL010001798.1:0-15937 GCA_036897195.1 Plantago coronopus
AAGAGGAGAGAAAGGAGAGTACCGAAAGAAGGCTTCAGAGACGTGGATATTGTACGCGAAGTTAGAGGACAAGCTTGGATGAAGAGAGCACGTATACAAGATCATATTTTTTCATATCTATATATAAGATTCACATACTTCCGCTTTCATATACAAAATACAAATGGATATGCTAAATCATGTGATACAGGAGCAGGGCAAAGCAATTTCGCAAAGAAAAAGAGATAATTTTCCACCAACTAGTGATTACAACCCAAGCAAGAAAGCATATGAAAGAAAAGATCTTCTAATTAAAAAGCCCCAAAAGGCTTACAAAACCACATTCCACCCTTCAATTCTATTAAGCAGCAGAGTACGAAATTTGAGACTAGCAGAGAATTAGGGAATAGCTAGAATCCAAAAGCTTTTGTTTTATTTCCTACCTGCATTCAATCTAAAGGATTTATATAGTCCACTCGCTCTTATTTTTTGATTTCTTTTGTGTTCCTCTTTTTCTATTTATACTCTGGCTCTCTTCTGTCTTCTTGCTTGTTTCTGACTTATTTTTTGTTCTTTTCAAGGGACTGGTGCTTTATGTAATTGGTCCTGCACCCAGTCAATTTGGATTCATCATTCACAACAAAATCCTTTTGTTGCTCTCTACTCTTATTATTCACGGATTCGTATTAACAGTAAGATTCTGATTTATTAATTGATGATGATTATTTGTGGTAGAAGAAACCAGGTAGACTTTACCCGCAAGAGCCTGGGTCCAAGAAAATGCTGCCATCGTCCCATTCAATCAACTCCGTGGAAAAAAGATTCCAAGATCCACTTAGTTGCTGCGGAAAGATTTTTATTCCTCTTGCCTATAGGAATCCATTTTATGGGTAGATTTTTACCTAACTTCCTCATTGAAGCTTATTTATTGACAGTGTTGTTTTTCTCAATCTGTCCTGCACTGTCATTTGTTTAAATGATTCATTTCTATGATCCTGTATAACCATATAAGAAAGAGTTTAGAGAGAAAAAAGGATTCCCGTTGTCGGAAAGAATAAAAAGAGAGACAGTGGAAAGAAAATAGATCCCTTTTGGATAGGGTCCCAGTTCTGGAATCCTAGGGGCAGGTAGATGTCTGAATAGAGACCGACCTCTAAAAAACAATTTATCTAAAAGGAAAAAGACGGTTCGTGTAGAATAATATTCCACAAGGACGCAGTCCACTCCGTGAAAACATCCCTTTGGAATATGAATATTTAGTGATCGTCACTCCCCAAATCTCCTGGGACAGTCTGCGAAAGAATATGTTGATGGGCGAACTGTCCTCCAAATACAAAAACCTTTTTAGGAATCCGTCTAATCGAAATGGAACACCGAAATCAATCGCACAACTTACTGCAACCAAATGAAAATTAGGTGGACACTATTCTCATTATCTCGGAGATTAGGAAATTCTATTCATTCGACATGCATTTTGTAGAAGATCAGTTGTGAATATGAGAATCTAAGTGAACAAAAGGTAGTTAATATAAAAGAATTTAGTTCAAAAATCGAATAGTTAACTATATAATGTATAGTAGTTCATTTTAATAACGATCTCTTTCAATTTGTGTTAGAGTTTTTTGTCGTTCTAAACTCTGCAGAAAGAAAAAGGTTCCTTTTGGATGGTTTATTTTTGTAGGGCAAAGAAAAGAGAGAATGAAATCAGTCGAAATATTCGTAGAGAAGTGCGAAATCATTGCGTATAAAAAAAGTCAAATTAAAGAGTTCTGCCATTGAGTCCCGAGATCTGTCTCAAAAAATTACATATAGAAAGTAGAAGTCATTTGTGCAGAAAAGTGGTTGCTACTAATTACGTAAAAAAGAATGACTGAATCTAGATCTAGTTGAGTCTACTCGCCCCATGGATCAATCCCAGATCCCTGCTCCGTTTATCCGTATGCATGAATATATAGAATTGATTTTCCAAGAAGGGGAAACCTGGGAGAGGGAATGAAAAATAGAATGGAATTCATTTCTAAAAAAAATCTATTTCAAATAATTTCGTATAGAAAGCTTTGGCAAATGTTTAATTGTGTAGTTGTATATTATTCTTATTATGGATACAAAGTCTAGCTGAGAATGGAATTTCAAGGGGAATGCCGTATAAAAAAAAGAGGCTTTACTGTCTTTCTTTCTAGTATACGTGTGTTAAAAGAAGAACTCGTTTCAATCCTATTTAAATGACTCCCACGAAGTAAGAAAGGATTCCGGTAAAGGGCATTTGAGATGCGCCTGGCCAGATAGCACAAAGAAGGATTTCCCTTGATTCTATTCAGTAAATGGCTTTATTGTATGAATGATTGGGTTGTATGCTTGTAGGAATAGCTTTATCCCACTTTCGATTCCTAGACAAGAAGCATGAGAAATACACCGAAGGAGCAAAGAGAGTCAGCAGAAAAAGAAAAGTCGAGTAAACAAAAACAGAAGAAGAAGAGAAAAAGAAAGACTAGAGATAAAAAGGACAGAAAAGCAAACAAAGAAAGACTAGATAAGAGGAAGAAAAAGAGAGAAAACAAACAAGAAAAGAGAGATCCGAAAAAGATAAAAAGGAAAAGAAGCCTATGTCACTCATAACTGACAATCCCATTCTGAAACCAAACACACAATAGAAAAAACAAAGGAGAAAAGAATTCTAAGGCCATTCCCCTAGAAAAGAGATCGGTATAGAGCTATCTCCATGCGGATTGATCCTTGCCGCGTAAACTACAGAGTCCCATTCAAAAAGATGAAAAAGAGAACAAGGTAGAAATAGAAAGGAAAGAAGAAAAAATACGGGAAAAGAGATAAATAGAGTCGTAACAGAAAGGAGAAAAAAAGAAAAGGCTAAAAGAAGAGAGAAAAAGAGTCGTTGTAGACAGAAGAGCAACTCCAACATGTCGCTAACGCGAGGAGAGGACCATTGTCTATCAATAAAAGTAAAGAAGAGAGAGAGGAAGGGCGAGAAAGCCGAGAAACAGCATAGAGCAAGAGTCAGGGAGAGACGAAAGTCCATAAACAAATCCCACCAGCAAATCCCAATCTCTGAATCTAGAAAGAAGAAGGGAATGAAGTCAAGGTTTAATTACATATAAAAGAGTGAAAGTTATTCTAGTTATTGACAAAGGGAAGTCACTTGACAATTCGGAGGAGTGAAAGGAGAGATCAAAGACATCCACTATCAGTTAACATGAGCTAAAAAAGAAACTGAGAATCTCACTCAAAGACAAAATATAGTAGAAAAAGAAGAAAGAGAGAAGAGACAGCAGGAAGAGGCAGAAAAATAAATGAGAGAAGAAAGAGAGTAGATCGCCGTCGCTTCGTCCCATCTAGTCAAAGGGAAAGAGACAAGACAGGGAAGAGGGAGAACCCGAAGAATCCAGAGGGATGTTTCTCAATCACACAGGGCTATAGAGAGCTGTTATCCAGCTAGAAATTCTAGATTCCCACCAGAACCCGGGAAAAGAAGAAGAAGAGGAGAAAAGTAAAAGAAAGACCCGGAGTGAATCCAACCTAACTAAAAGAAGAAAAGAGAACTTCTCTATAGCAGAGAAAGAATAAAGAGCGCACCTTCGACACCAAAAAAGAATGGAAAATATTCGAAAAAGAGAACAAAGGGAAAGATAAAAAAGAAGATTCCATCCAAACTACACACCCAGCGCCAACCACAACACTCATATTAATCCCAATACGGCACAACTGCAGACAGAAGAAAAAGAAACAGAGACCGCGCCATCACGCTAGCGCTATTCCCGTTAATAGATAAAAAGGGAAAAGAAACAAACCCTTGAACAAGGCGAAAGCGTGGAATGCTCCAACACGGGAGAATCAAAAAATTTTAAATGAAAAATTTTCTTTGTTGCATATGGTTTTTAGATAGGATTTAAGAAATTTTTAAAATAACATAATAATTATATTATAAATAGACTCGAAGGAAAAATTTTTATTTTCTAGAAAAAGCAAAGAAAAAAGGAAAAGTAGACTCCCACAAGGGTCAAAAGTAAAAAAATCAAGACATTTCACCGTAGAAATTAGACATGAAAGAAGGCAATAGGAACCGGAACCTCACTAAAAAATAGACAATAAATAAAAGAAGGAAAAAAGAGAGTAAAAGAACAAGAGGAAGAAAACAGTAAAAGGAAAAGGCAGAATCAGAGAGAAGAAAGAAAAACCAAGAGAAAAGCAGACAAAGAAAAGAGAAAAAACACCCCCCTAGAACAAAGATTCCGGGGGGCGCGATCCTCTGTCGTTTGTATAGTAAGGAGATTCTGGCTTGGATTCTTAGGCTCGGTCTAACTTCCACCCCAAAATAGAATGCATTGCCTACCCTCTCTTTGAGCTTTCTTTTCCACGACTGAGACCAAGATGAAACATTCTACTTCTGAGCGACTGAGTCAAAGTCTTGGAGAGGCAGAAAACAACAAAGAATGGAAAAAGACAAAGAAAAGCAGAGGAAAGAAATGGAGGGGGAGAACTAAATTTATAGCCCTTTAAAAAGGGCCATTCTGCCACTCCCGGACCTCTCTCGAACCTCTTAGAAATCCTTGCTCTTAAGCTTTGGTCAGAGACTTTTTCCATTCTTTCTTTGCAAAATATATCTGGCTATGCAGAAGGTCTCACGAAGAATCTGTATAGAATGAAAAACTAAAGATCTCTATGTCCGTAAAAAGAAACTCGCGACAACAAATGTCTGGGGCAAGACATCTACAATGTGATAAAGATCGACTCGCCCTAGAATATTCCAAGAAGTCTCGCTCTGAAGAGACTCAAAAACCTTCTACTTATAAGATCTCCTACTAGACGCTAGGACGGAAAACACTTCTGATCTCCGACTCTCAAGGAGGACTTCCTCAAGCAGAAAACCCCACTCCAAAAGAAGACAAAAGGGGCAAAAGACACTAAGAAAGCTTGCAGACAGAAGGGCCTTCGTCTGTGTGTATTCCACTATACCCTAGGACAGAAAACACTTCTTCATACTACAAAATAGAACTGCTAGACTCTACTCACTTCCCATCTCCTACAAGAAAAGAGGACTTCCATACGATAGGACTTGACTTACGGAAAGTAATATTATAATAAAGAATTTATGTTAGTTAGGATTGAGATAGAATAGTAATTTTAATTCTCACACAAATAGTTCTTTGACTTTTGATGTTAGAATTGTTGCCAATGAATTGCATTTTTGTATAAATTCTAAAATGATTAACGTAATTATGATCACTAGTAGTCTTTGAATGTCATTTTTCGGATATTAATCCATCAATTTATCTATCTAATAGAAATTTATCTAATAATACAAGTTTCCAGATAGGACTGATTAATCTGTGTATATCGTAGTAATCATACTTGTACAATAAATTCATATTGAAATGTATATAAATGTAGTTATAGAAGTCACATTTACAGTTTAGCATTAACATTCCTCTAACTAGTAGGATCCTGATTTCCGTAAACAAATTCGTGACTATCTAAATTTTTCTATCTAACATCATTTATGTAATAATATTTTATATAATTTCCATTAATTGTGATAGTTTTTTTGTGGATCCATCCTCTATCTATGAAAGGAGAGTCTACCTTCAACTTACCATCTTAAGAATGAAAAGTTTCTTTAGATATTTATAAAATTATAAATAGATAAGGTAAATAAGAGCAAAGAGTATAAATATATAATAAGAAAGAATCGCGTTTAGTTGTTTGTAAGTTCTAGATAGATCGATGAGACGAATAGAAAATAGATAAGAAAATTTCTCTGGATAAGTAGTCATGGAAATATAGATTATAAATGGTTCCTAGTGCTCGTTAGATTATAAGGGAATTTTAGTTATACTCAGGTATCTTTGACCACGCATGTATTAATTTTTGGTGATTTTAAGTGTTTTGTAAGATTATCCAAAAGGAGTTAAGTAATTAAATTTCCATTTTTAATATACGTTTATCAATTCTTATATTATAGTTAATTACAAGAAATCAAATTGCTATAAATAGAAATCTATGTATATTAATGAATAGAAGTCGAATATACAGTTAACAAAATAGAATTTCATTAACAAATCGGAAATTTAATTTGTGCGCTTGTTTTTTCCTAGAATTGCTTGATTATATAATTTGTGAGGATCTCCATTTTGATCTCTAACACTTTTTTGTAAAAATATTTTGTATCATTTCCACGTTCACTTTTTATTGTGGTTTTTGTAGATCTGTTGACCAAGAGTGTTAATATAATTATAAACAAGTAGAGACAATAAGAAGAAAAAGAAGGGATGAGTCACCGAGTGCTGAATGAGAAACTGAGTAACTCATAATTAGATTAGTATATTTTGTTAGAGTTTTTAATTGATGAATATTAATCTTTCACAAACTAGGGCCGTCCTAGACTCTTGTTGTTCTATGAATTTAGAGATGTGCATGTTTTGGATATTCCAAATAAAGTAACGGAATTATTATCATGAGTTATATTATCATTTCTTTTTTAAAATCCGCTTTCAATTACTATATATATGGTAGCAACTAAGAATTAGAAATTATAAGATCTTATTAATTATACAATCAATAACTTACCTTAAATTAACTTTAATGGCGTCATTATAGTTTGGGAGTAAATAAAATACATTATGTATGCATTTGCTTTAACAAATGAATTATTTTCATTAATTGTATCATAATATCTTAATTTTTCCTGAATTGCTTTATTATCAAGTTTTCACAAAATCAGTGTTAGATTTTTTGTTGTTCTATATTTTCTGAAAATAAGTGTTGATATTTCAAAAGAAGTTGCCCTTTTACTCTTGCAGTATTTTGTAAATTCAAGTTTAGGAGAGATCTATTCTCGAGTCTCTTGTGTGAAGTCTGGGCTTCCTACCTTTCCGCTCATGAAAACAGAGTAAGAATGAAATAGACAAAGAAAGAATACAAGCAAGAGCAACCAGGAATCGTGGACCTCGGCTGAAATAGTACTTCTACAAAAATATCTGGGGAGGGGGCAAAAAAAGAAGGCGAAATAAAGAGGAATAAGAGGACCTATTGCAAACTGCGAGGGAAAATCACACATATAGAAGGGGTTTAGATTTAAAGGAGAGAGAGGAATAAATAGAAAGGAATCGTCAGAAAATTTACTTTAGGGAAATAAAAGAAATTGAAAAGGAAAAAAGAAAGTCAAAGAGATCCCGGGCAAAACAAATACAAACACGTATTTCTTATTATTATAATTTCATTATTATCTAAATTATATAAAAAATGCAGGATCTTAATTAATATTAGTTAGCAGAGATTTTAGAATAAAAGACAAAATCCAATAAATTTTTGTAATTAAGATGTAATTAAGAGATATAAAATAAACATAGAATAGATCCATGTAATTTATGACGCATTATTATAGAGAATTATAGAAAAACTCTTTTAAACACATAAAAAATCATTTGCACCAAGCAAGAATTTATAATGCTCTTACCAAGATTGACAATTTACTTGATTACTTAATCATACAATTTAGCTTAATTATTTCCTTTATTTTTATTACGTAGAAGTAGAATAGATTGAATATATTAATGAATAGTAATTAATGATGTATCCTAAGCATCTCTAATTTTTTAGTTTCTGGATTTGCTTGATTATTGAATTGTTGTAGAACAACACGAATTGTTCTCTTAATTTTGGAATTGTAATTAAAATAAGTATTACATTTTCGTTAATCAAATATATTTTGTTGAAATATCAAATTGATTAACTAATGTAACTATTCTCACGAAAAGTCTCTTAATTAATATATATATGAATAAGCTGCAAGAGAAATTACTCATTAAAAAATCATACAGTAAAAATAAAGCACTTTACTTAAGCATATGTACATTATTTGTAGTTTATCAAAGTGGAATCCATTTATATATCTATAGAGGAAATAGCAAAAAATCGAAAATTTCTAATAGTTGAATAGTGAATTATATATTGTCTTGAATGATTTTCTAATTTTGGTTCTAGAACCAGACCAGGATTTTAATCTTAATTTTTTATGGAATTTCTTTATATTTTGCAAATCCAAGAAATAGACTTCACAAACTTAAGACAAGTTGACACCTATAGAATGCATCTACTTAATAAATCAAATAAGAACTACACCTAATTTTAGAATGTAAGTTGATAGTTAGTGAAGAAATAGGAGATTAATGATAAAGAATAAAAAAATACTCCAGGATCTCCTATATCGTTTTAATAAAAGACTAGAAGAGAAGGCTAGGATAAAGAGAGAAAGATAAAGTAATCTAAATTCATAATGATAGACTTAGTAACTAATATATAATAAATAACAATAATGAATTGGTGATACTTGGGAAATATCATTGTCACAAACTAGGTCTTGGACTGTTGTTATATTTTTAGTTTATTCTTTTAGATATTTCAAATTAAGTAACCTATTTATGTTCCTAAATTGTCTTATCATTTTCAATTAATGTATATATTTTATATATTAAGACATATATTTACGGGAAAGTCAAAATAGGAAATATTTATCAATTTAGTAGCTAAAATATACATTATTTTATTTGGAAGTATAATATATGAATATTAGAGGAATATGAATTAATGTAACTAAAGGAGTAATTTCCTTTAGTTGAATAGTGATTTCTTGATGTATTACTAGGATTTTTTAATTATATATAATTTGTGATATGGTTATGGAACCTTATTTGCTGCTTCTTGATTTGTTGTATAATTTTTTTGTTGAATTAATAAGTGTAAATCTATATTTCTTGTTATTAAATTAGGAAAAAAGTGGAAAACTAAAAAATTTACATCATATAGTATAAAAATCTGAACAAAAAATATTTCTAATTAATACTTGATATCTCGGGAAGAAATAATTGAGATTAATAGTATGGAATAAAAAAAGAATAAAGTCCCCAATTCATAGAATTGAAATTGAGTTCTCCAAAAAGAGTGGAAGAGAAGAATAGGGTCACGAAGTTGATTAAAAAAATAATAATAAGAAATAGATGTAGTTGGAATTGTTCAGGAATTGGAATTCAAGTTTTCCCAAAGGGATTTTTGACTTTTATGGATTATCTAATTTTGGTTCTTGAATTTTCTATTAATCAAAATTTTTCGTTTTTGGTTTAGATTTTGTAGATCTGTCTTTCTCTTAATAAAATGCATATTCGTTAATACATTTAATCATAATCTCTTTAGCATTTTTAACATTTTATAAAAATAGAAAAGTAAAATTAATTTAGATTGTAGGAATATAGCAAATCGAGAATTACCCTTTATTGAATTATTTCTAGCTTTTACTGGATTTTACTGGATTTTATGGATTATCAAAGTCGCGCAAAATAGATCTAAGATCTTAGTTATTCTATAATTTTCTGCTAAATTAATTGTTTTTTTAAGAATTCCAAAGGAAACAACTTGATGAATCTTGCAAGTAGTCTGTGAATTCAGATATCCGCCTATAAGTCTGCATAAGATTTGTGCTAAGAATTTGAAATTTATTAATCATAAGTTATTAAAAACTTAAAAATCAGTGATATATATTATCGTTGATGAAATTAGAATCTACTTAATAATATATCTATTATATCTATATTTATCGGAAAAATGTGCATTAACAAATCGTGAATTTCTAATTATTAGATTATGAATTCCTTATTATCTTAATTGATTTTATTAATTATTTTATGGACCATCATTTATGTTTTATCTTGTTAGATTGTTATTTCTTGATTTGACTTAGGTTCTTGTTGAATTAGGTTTACATCTTAATTTTTCGTCAAATTTCCTTTATTTTAGTTAATGAAATCCACATAATAAATTTTACACGTAATATTTTTCGAATTCATTTTGCGGATATATCCATTTTGAGTCAGGGCTTCGGGCTTTTCCCATCGCAAAAGATAAAAATAAAATAGAGAAGGGCAGAGTAGACAAACCCAGAAGACTAGTTCAAAGACCCCCAGAGTACTTTATTGACAACAGTCCATAAAGGGCCCTCTCATAAAAGAGGGCGAGGAGTCGCAGAGAAGATGGGCTCCTCAAACCTGACAGTAAGTTGTAAAGAGAAATCTACTTTACCGAAAAAATAAATCCAAAAGGATCCCGAGTAAATACGGACAAACAGTACTTCTTATTTTTAATATTATTATTTAAATTATATAGAAAAAATGAAATAAAATGTTAAGAAAATAGTCAACTCCTTTTAAAATTAAATTAGTTAGTGGAGAATTCAGTTCAAAATAGAATATTGGAATTCATTAGTTTAAGTTATTCGATAATGAATAATAAAAATAGAAGCAAATAATAAATTTAATTAGTAATAAAAATAGAATATATATAAGAATATTAAGAAAGGAACCCATCATACAGAAAATTATCCACACGGGAAATTGGATAACTAAAGAATAATAAGAGAATTGATAAAGAATAGGAAAAAACTTTTCTAAATAAAAAAATAAGTAGTCAAAAGCATTTGAACCTACACTTTAGAAATATTTTACAGTGGTGCTCTTCGCAAGATTACTTACAACAACCTTTTTACTTGATTACGTCAAATATTTATATTAATTCAAAAATGGAAGGACTTTGTCCAAAAACTCTTGTTACAAAAAATCACCTTAGAAATGTATATAAATTGAGTAAAATCTACAATTAGCATTAACAAATAGGATCGTTATTTCTTGATTTTCCCTTATTTCGAGACTAATTTGTGATTATCAAAAAACGTGCTTTCTAACATGCTTTTAGACTTACTACTATTTCCTTTAATTTCTTTTGTGGTGATTGTAGTTTTAGTAAATCTTTCATTATATTACAAGGGAGTTTGCGATCTCCTTTTTCCCGTCCCCCGGATCTCTAATCTATTAAAAAAAAATATTTCTAGAATTAAGAATAAATAATTTATTGAATTGAAATAGATAGAAATAATATAATTTAGTTAGAGTTAAAAAATAAGGAGAATATAGCATAGAATAGTGGAAGGAATTAAGGGCACTTTGTAGAATCCATGGAAATTCAAATTAGAGATAATGAATTCTAGTAGTGGTTCTTTGCTATAGTTAGTTTCTAAGGTAATATAATCCAAGCATTTGGATTATTTTTTAGACTTTTTCAAAAAATTTATAAAAGAATACAAACAAGAAAAACAAAAGAGAATAGAATAGGTAAAAGGAGTTAAATAAGAGAGAAAGATAAAAGTAAACCAAAAAAATAAAGAAAAGAAGTTTTCATCCTACAATTATAAATCATGACAATCTATATTTATTTAGATTAAAACAATCCTTTCACTATATTCCAAAACCTTATAAGTACGAATGAAATTTCTACTAATGGTGTTAAAACTGCTACTTAAACTTAAATAAAAAAGTGTTGTTGTTTTTCGTTTATTATCCAACGGAGAAGGCTTAGTTAAATAAATAAAATTAAGTAATAATTAGAAAAAAATAATTATAGTAGAGAAAGAAATAACATTTGCGTCAATAACTTATATTATAAGTGGACGGGAAGCCAACAATGTAATAAATTCAGAAAGCGTAAATAAACTCCGAAAACAAAGCTTTCCTAATTCTAGAAATACAAAAAATAATTCCCAAGAGTAACGTAACGATCTCAATTATAAGTATAAAATAAACAGTCTTTATATATTCTATTATAAAGTAGATTTCTACCGTTTTTTAACTATATATTCAAAGGTAAACCGGGGAGTTTTATTTATTATAGTGAAACAAAAGCAATGAGAGTTTTGGGACAAAAATAAAAGAATCCTCAGGTCTTGCAAGACAAGAAGGCAGGAATTGAAGTAGGAAAAGCTTAATTAAGCAAATCTAGTTTATAATTATAGAATTAAGACTTTCAAGGGAACAAAAAAATTACTTTAGATTTTTTCTAGAAAAATAAGATATATCCCAAAATAAATTTCAAAATGAGCTTAAAAACCGTTTCCGTTTCTATAAAACAATAAAGTTTATTTAATTTTTATTTTTTTTTTTCCACTAAAAAAGATGCTTTCTTAGGTAAATATATATATGCCAAATCAAAAAAGTAGAAAAAAAGTCCTATAATCAATATAAACCAAAAGCACGTGCGAAAGAATTGAAAGAATCGGGATTCTTTAATAGAGAATTCTTAAGGCTAGTCAAAGGCTAAAAGGACTCTCTAAAGCTTCCACTAAACACTAAATAAAATAGGTTTGGAGGTGAGCGGATTTCCAAGATAGATGGAAAGGTATGCTTGTTTATTCAGAATAATATTATATAAGTAAAATAATTCAAGTACATTCATTAAAAATTTTTACATAAATGAAAACCTAGGAAGAATTCGTTCAATTCTTTCTATTTCCATTTAATTCCGAAAAACCAGAGAATTTTATAAGAATAATGCGGGAAACTAGTAAGTAAAACGCTTTGATAAATCTACAATAAAGAATCGGAGTGCATTTTCATTATGCACCCAAATTCCTTTGTGAGAAACAAATAGGTCGGAATATGCCAAATCCCGGGGGCACGGGAAACAACGAAGCATTCCTGAATTACCTAAATGAATCCAAAATAACATAAATATCTTGAATAAAATACAGTCAACACAAATTTAGACTTAGACATTGTAAAAAAAACAAATCAAATATAATTGTTGAGAAAATAATAAGATATCAGAGGTTGGTATAGATGCCAATGAAAAAACCGATTGATTTGACAAAATAAGTAGAAAAGATTTGTGTTTACTGGATAGACAGAAAGTATTATTATATACATACAAGTACAATAATATTGTATAATAAATTTATAAATAATAAAATTTCTTTTCAAAAAAGATTATAATGTTAGGCAGACTCCCCCTGTATAGAAAGCTTAGATCTATCGTTTAATTCGTACTTCGAAGATCAAATCAAAAAGAAATGTTGTATTTCTTCCTCTATTCTAAAGCCAGCTATTTTTGAGGTCACGAGTACTTGAGTTTAGAGTGAATTTTTTCATTTCAAAGTTTTCTTTTATTTTCTCCTTTTATATTCTCCATTTTTCTTTTTTATCAATTTTTCTCCTTTTTATACTTGTTTTATATTCTTTACTACACCTATTTTCTTCTTTTCTTGTTTTTCTTTGCAATTTCTACTTTTGTCTTATTTTAGTCATTAACTTTAGTTGGTACTACAACTTTTCCTAAGTTAAGAGTTTTCAGACTTTTCGATCCCCATTCTTTTACGGGGTCACGGCTTTTCTAAATCTAAAGGAAAACTTCTCATAATCTATGTAGAAGTTATTTTTGTTTTCTCAATTTTTTAGTCAACTAACTACATCCGCAGTTTCTATTACAAAAGATCTTCTACTTTGAGGATCCTGTTAGTAAGACAAGGGGCTGACACTTATTAAATGGGCTTTATTAAGAAATGTGAATCCAGAAGAATTGACTTTCTATCTTCTTTCTTTTTATTGTCTGCAATTTCTGACAATAATGAAAACTCTATGAAATCTGACTGTATCCCAAAGTCAATACTTGTTGGTGGGTTACGGAGATCCATTTGGTTCGAAAAGAGGAATGTACTTAATAGATGTCGATGTTAAAAGAGAAAAGAAGAAAAGGAAGAAGGTCAAAGAAATAAAAAGAAATTAACAGGAATTAAGGGACTGCAGGCTTAGCCAAAAGGGGCTTTCCCTCGTACTGCTTCATAATCTTATAGTTAGTATAGGTAGTAGAATTTTGAGGATTCACTAGATAGAGTATTAGCATTGTTCCAATTTAGTTTTACCTTTGCAATAATCTGTGTAGGGCTCGACAAATTTTAAAATAACTTTAATCTAAGAATTTTTGGAAACAGAAAGAAAGGAGAATGTAGGTTTAAAGAGCATTTTATCGCAAAGAACTTCTAGGAAAGAAAGCGTTCCATTATTAATTATGAAACTCTTTCGACTCCCCCCCGGGTTAGGAATATAGAAATGGAAATACGTCATTTAATCTTTAATAAACTAGGGGAACAAAAGAGACTGGAAAAAAGGGAATTTATATAATTTTTAATGAACAATAAAGTTTTCTTTCTTTTCCGGACTGATGACGGTAGTTCAAGTAATTTCTTTTGGACATATTTGGATTCCAGCTTTCTAAAAAAAAAGTGGACTTTTCCTAAATTTCTAATTTTCTGCAAGGAATAAGTGCGCTGCATAGTAGAACAACACGAGTTTCACTTTCTCTATTTGCATGCACAAAACGGAGGAGAATGGCTCCAGATGGGGTATGCTGTTTGTGGACAATTTTGTCCTTTCCTTTTCAGAAGAATCCTACTTAATTTAAAAATTATTATATAGTTAGACTTCTCGTGGGCTAGTGCTGCTTTAATGCCAAAAGAAATGATATAAAAATCTCCTCTAGCTAGCTGTATTTTGCAATGATTAAAAAGCTTTTATAAAGTAGAAAGGTAGGGGATTTGAAATACAATTTTCTTTGCAAAATCTTTTACTAACATAATATTTTAAGGGATCTCTCAAATTCAACCACCGGCATGTTCGTGAAAGTTTTTGCTTTCTTAACTTCCATTCAAAAAGTTAAATAGCAAGGAAAGTAATCGTTTAGGCGAACATTCTTTTAAATAAATCAATATAGAATCCTAGAAGGGGCTTTAAGCGTTCTTAAGAGTCTTGAGAAGTTCGTTTGAAATAAAAAATATTTTTCTAACTATCGTTCTTTCTATAATATCTTAATTAGTCTTTGATCTGACTAAATATTTACACGAGGTTTTTATTTGTGATAGTGGTTTTTCTTGTTAGCATCAATTAACTTTTCACCTTCTTTTCTTACGTGAAGTTCGACTTTTCTTGTTCTTGTTGTTTCTATTCTGTATTTTCTCGCGTTCTTTTTATACTTTTTATTTCTGCTCAATTCTTTTCTTGGTCCAGTCTGTCACGTGAAGGTTCATCAAAATAATGCAACAAGAATCTTCCCGGATTTTCTACTCAAAATCGTCTCGGTTATTTTCTATTTTAGGAAAAGAAAAATTTGTTATGTTGTATTTATTGTCGTCCATTTGAGATTAACTAAAAAGAAAATAAAGGAATAAGAATTTTCGCATTTGTGGCATTTATTATCAAAATACATTTTTTTTATTCCTCTTCTCGACAATCAATTTTACATTATTACCTATCTCTTTTTCTTTTGTCGTCTATTTCTTGACAATCCACAAGGCGCACGAAGAAAGAGGGAGAGGAAAAACACCTATGAATTAGAGATAGAAAAAAGAGAAAGAGAGCAGAAACAAAATAACATGGAGAATAAAAATAGAAAAAATAAGATAAAGACGACATAAAACACAAAGGCGTTTAGAATATAAATGCATTCAATTAAAATACACGCTCATAGAGACATAAATATAAAAAAATAACTCTCAAAAATCGTCGAACAAAAAAACAATACATAAATATGTTTTCTAAACGTCTTTTTTACTTATTACATAAAAGAAGTTAGAAAAAAGCAAGATTGTAAAGACATCTCAATCCAAAAGAAAAGAGCACTTTGAATCTTTTTACACGTCCTCACCCTGTGCATATATTTAACGCGTCTGGTTTTTTGAGCCTCGGGGACCCCTTTGCAGAGTTTTTCCTTAATTTTAAGTTTTTCTGCCCGAAACGACCTAATTTATCTAATGTAATAGAACTCAACTCAGAGCGGAGTCCTTCTCCTTTTTTTTGCATTTTATAAAATAAATACTGATGTGATCTGAAACTGCTCGGCTGCTAACACGATTTTGCTCAGAAAATAAACGAGGATTTTTTAACCTATAGCTACTTATTAATATTTTTGTTCTCTCTCCTAAAAGTAAAATATTTATATATCTCTAAGCACTTTCCGAACTTTTATTCACGTCCCTAACTTAAAAAATCTAGTAGATTTTATATGCCGGTAGAGGCTTGTTTATGAAAAACAAATGAAGACTTAAAATTTTATTAATTAATAATTTAAAACAGTGAAC
>JAYMSL010001799.1:0-15937 GCA_036897195.1 Plantago coronopus
TTCTTGTGAAATTAGAGCAAAGTGAGGTTAGGATTTGTAATCAAATTAATATTCCAGATTTTCAAGATATTAGAAGAGAGTTTGTGACGCGATTCGATCGTTCACCTTATCAAGCGATTTCACATAATATGATTGAAATGAAATACGGTGGTTTGACAGATTTTAAGTCTATTTGAGTATATACAATCGAAAGTGAGGTTAAGATTTGTAATCAAATTAACATTATTTTGCCAAATTTTCAAGAGATTACAAGAGAGTTTGTGACGCGATTCGATCGTTCACCTTATAAGCGACTTCACCTAATATGATCGAAATACAGTGGCTTGACATATTTAAGTCTATTGGAGTATATACAATCGAAAGTGAGGTTAGGATTTGTAATCAAATTAACATTACTTTGCCAGATTTTCAAGATATTACAATAGAGTTTGTGACGCGATTCGATTGGTCACCTTATCAAACGATTGCACCTAATATGATTGAAATACAATGATTTGTCAGATTTATGTCTAGTTGAGTATATACACCAAACCAAAGTGAGTGATTTGGGATACCGGTATTTTTAACTTTTCAGAAGACGACTTAACATTTATTAGTCAACTAATCAAGTATTGTCTAATTTATAATCTTCTTGTGCTGAACAGAGACATACATTTTATATTAAAATGGTTGTATGATGTTTTTAATATTAAAATGGTGGATGATTATACAAGAAAATATTAAATTTAAATGTATCGGTGTATTATCTACAATTAACACAAGTTTTATGATACAGTTGAGCTCCTAAAAGTGAGAATGTAATTGGGAAAAATACGAGTATTCATGTGAGGCGTCCAGATGATGTACTTTGTTGGTGCCAACGGGTTGTCGACTCCGGACTCAAACTCGGCGGAACTCGGTTGGAATTGCACTGAGCCCGGCTGAACCACCTCCGAGTTGCCTAAGATCACACGGCACAACAATATGTGCCTTAATCCACTCTCATCCTCCTCTGCTTCCAATGCGCTACATGAACAATATAAACGATCTTATAGTATACATATTTCAAAATGTAACAATTGTTTTGGAACGGAGGGAGTATGTATGCGAAATCGAAAAAGATTACCTCGGGATAGGAAGACTTGATGGAGAAAGGACAATTCCAGTGGTACTACATTTACCAAATCCATAAGCCACAATTTCACAAATCTCATCCCAAGCACCGCCGTACCAGGCGTACTTTATATTAGCGTCGCCGCCACGTTTTTCCGCCACCGCCCGGGAAAATATACGGAACGCTTCCAGCTTCGCTTCCCCAATGTGAGTCGAGTACATGTTCTTGTGTACGGCCACAACTCGGACTTGAACTCCCGAAAATGCCATTCCCGACACAAAAGTCTTCTTTATCGTACCATACTCGCTAACTTGATCACCTTCCGTTTCTTGCAACCTCAACATACCGTTCCTCGTAAAAAACCGGAACTTTCTAGAGCACGATTGCGACGTCTCTGAATTCGAACTCAAAGCATCATCTTCGTAGTCGGAAATTGCCATCGAAACTTGATCTTCTACACTAGCGTTAGCCATATAAGGTAAGTTTTGGAGCTTGTTGGTACATATATAGTAAATTAAGATCAACGGAAGGAATTTGACATGAACGTATTGGGGTGTATATATAGAAGTTGTGAAGATGAAAACGATTTCTATTAGTTAAAGTTTGGATTTGAGATGTGAAAGGAGGTGATTTGCATCGTTTTTACGGCTGGAAGCGACAAAGAGGAAGTCAAATATGTACTGAAAATTATTGAAAAAGATCTGAGATGGATGAGAAGGGATATGTGAATGAAGAAACTTGGATGTGAAGTAATAGAATTTGTGAAACCGTGACAAGTAATGAAAGTCGTGGGTTTATTGTTCACTAGATTTGGAACCGACCTATTTGGCTATTTGTTAACTTTATTCTATTACAGGAAACTTGTATTTATGAATTATCTAGAAAGACCTGCAATATGTAAAATTAAAACTTGTTTTTGTTTTGTCATTAAGTATAAGGTCGGTTAAGTTAGCAATGAGGAAGGATAAGCTACAATATGGGTGGAAATATCAGGCACGCAATCGAGCACGTGCCTATCTACATTTTTAGGAATCGAACTCAAAACCTTTTACCAATACACCAATACACCATGTACGTTACTACTGCACGACCCCTGATTCGAGATATTTTGTCATTAAAAGTATGATGAGGTCGGTTAAGATAGCAATGACGAAAGATAAGCTACAATATGGGTGGAAAAATCAGGCACGCAATCGAGCACGTGCCTATGTACCTGTCCAAGTATATTATGCATCCATCACCAATTCACCATTTAATTCCTGTAGCTGTAACATACGTGCCTATCTTTGTGTTGCGTTCTTGTACTCGTCGTGCTACCGACCCAAATAGAGAGTCTCAGCTTCTTGCACCGCACAATTACACGTAATTATTGGAGAATTAATATATACCTCCTCCGTTCAGTCAAATGTTTTCTGTTTAGTTTTGTTGACCTTTTTTTTAATCGTAAATTACTCATAAATTATGTTGTTAAATAAAAGTAAAAAAATTACATTAAAAATGTATAGTTATGATAATATTTTAATATAATTTTTTTAATTATTTTGTTCAATAAGAGTTTAGAGTAATTTGTGACTGAAAAACGGATATCAAAACAAAAAGCGAAGCTTCTTCTTGAACGGAGGTGTATATCACAATATTCAATAATTTCCTACAAATTTAAGAATATATGTGTGATGGAATTCTTTTACTATTTTTTCGTATGATATCATCATCCTAGAAATTATAAGATGATAATTATGGGAAAATTACAGGTAAGACGGATCATTAACTCATTATACATAAAACTACCTACTCATTTTAAATTCTAACAAAAATTTTTTTTTTGCAATAAGCTATACATTCTGTGCTAAAATGTATAACTTCTCGTGTACATTTTGCACAAATTATAATCTAACGAATATCCAAATGTACAGATTTTTGACTAAAATGTATTGATTATTGGTCAACTTAACACGTGTTAAAATTTTGTCATTTTTTGAAAGCGTTGTTTGTCGAAGGTACCGGCTTGTAATCCTTCCGACAATTAGTCGGATTTGATCGTGCTAACAAAGTCCAGATTCAGCCCGTACCCCATAACAGGCCTCTATTTCAGCCTAATTCGAAACTCATAAAACATATTGGCTGGAACGGTCCCACCCATCGAGATCCTTGTAATCCTGGCGCCGTGGTCTGTACCTTGAAAAGTTGGGCCGGGCCTACGGGACAAATTTAAGTTTAGCCCCAACTACTAGCACATAGGCCCAGAATCGTAAAATTGGACTGGGTAAAGTCTAAAGTATGTGTAAGTCGAGCCGAGACAAGCATATGATTTTATCAAGCGTTCACTCATTATGGAAGTTGAGTAGAACTTGACCATGAGCTTATAATTTTTCAAATATCAATATGTTACTTAAAATTTGCAAATACCAAATATAAATCCACACAATGTCAATTTCAAATTTTAATAGAGCCAGAGGGTCCTGCAGAGAAGAAAATGAATTTGATATAACAAATTAACAGGAGGAAGTGCACTCACTACAAACAAACTAATTCACCAAAGCTGATCATATCATCTACTCAAGTGAATGAATCCTGATGAAAAGCCTTAATTGTTCTCTCAATCATCTCTCCTAATTTAATTTCTTTCGCATTTTTCTAATTACCATCTTCCAGGAGATCATTTCTTGGAGAACTCTTTATGAACAATCTGCTAGTCCAGTCCATTTCTTTTTTATATAAAATTTACAACTTTCTTCTTCTTCTTCTTCATGTTAGCACAGCATAACAATTGAGTTTATGCAATGCTCGATCAGTTAATTCTCTCTCGCCCTGAAACTGGGGAACGATTCGTATACGTCGCTTTCCGACACCGAAGGCCTCATTACCGCCTCTTCATGATCGCCAACGAGGCCGTAGTTCACTGATTCCGAAGACGTTATTGATCCTTCTCTCGACTTGGCTGAAGGTACATATTGTTGCATCACCAGCACCGAAAAATGTGACTCGAATTCGGACGTCACTAGCAGGTCCCCTATTGGTCCTAGCTCCGGACAGTCACACCAGTCAGCTAGACCGGCGGTTAGTGGTGACACCATGCCTTGACCTTTCCCAACTATGAACAGGTCATGGTTGTTCTCATCCATAGACTTGATAGCCTTGATCGCCTCTTCTTCGTCGTTCAACACCAATTCATAGTAGTTTATGTTCTTGTCGGCGTCCGTGGCAGCCGTGAACTTGCCAACGTAATCGTCGTCGAGTAGCTTCTCTCGCTCAAGATCAACGTCTAGGCTCACGTGGAAGGTGTCTGTCGGATCAGTTTGGTGTATTCCCTCTGCCTCTGAGCTTGGAATGAATCTCACGACTGTAAGATTCGCTTTCGCGCCATCAGCCATTCTCCATCCATAGGCCAATGCCTCCCGATCGTCAGGACCCCCGAAGAATAGCATTGCAATGTTGCTGGCATGATCACGTGTCTCTGCATAGCCACGGTCGATTATTATCCCGACTGAACAAGGTGCACATTCCATAACGCCTTCGTTGACTCCACGGAGAGAGGGGTTGATATCCTCCATTTCCCCGTTGATCGTTTTCTGCTTGTGAAACGGAATGATTATTAAAACGGCACGCTTGTCCCTAGCGATGCTGCAGATATCGCCATCCATTGTTGTGTACGCGCACCGTGCAGTAATTGTCTGTGTCCTGACACCATCCGAACGTAGCTCGTAATTGTCAAATGCGCTAATGATCTGATCTGCTTGAGCTTCAATATGGCTCGGGTTTCGGGGACCTGCTTTGCGAGCATTATGTACCACTAACATTGTAGCGGCACGCCCCACAAGCTCAACCAATTGGAGGGCGAACACACTGATGGGAGATTTGCTGCTTGAGTTTGAAGTCCTCAAGAGACTAATGATACTAGGCACATTACGCGTGTTGTAGATGCACGCAAGAATTCGAAGCTCCTCTTCTACTTTAGCTTTCTGTATTGTTCTACGCTTGTAGGGTAACGCGTGGTTGGTGGGCTTAAACCAGATTGCTGCTGGCGTCACAACCATCGTCATTACCAAGGCTGCCACCACCATCAGTGAGTATGTTTGTGTGTTTAAAGCCTGCAATGAAACAAGTTAATTTGGATCAAATAGCAATGAATCCAATCTAATGCATATGCCAAATTAATATCTATGATGATCTTATAATGTTGGCCTATTTGTTAGGGTATATTACCTCCTGAATCTGCCCAGATTCAAGGATTAACAGGACCATGACGCTCTTGGTGTTGCTCAATATCCCGATCACTACAGCCTCATTCATCGGAATGTCAGAGAAGAAAGTCACAAGAACGGCGCTAACTATTTTGACACTGCAGAAGATGATTATGATGAATCCTACAAGTGCCCAATTAGAGTCACCGGAGATGGAATCGATGTTGGTTCTCTGCCCACAAACCACAAAGTAAACTGGCATGAGAATCCCCATAACAAAATCTTCAAGCTTCTCCACCAATGTAGCTTCAAGCACTTCATTAGGTATCACAAGACCAAACATGAACGCCCCAATCATTGGATGCGTCCCCACTGCATCGGCTATCACCCCACAAAAGAACATCCCAGTTAGAACTGAACATATGTAGAACTCACTATAACCTTGTCCTTCCGGGGTTTTCCTTATGATCCACCTCAACAAAGGGCGGAGAATCTTGACACAGAAGGTTAGTAAACCAACAGTGCCAAGTATTGGCAATGGAACGATCGAAGTAGATCCTGTGACAGCAAATGCCAGGGCCAAGAACCCCCAAGCACTTATGTCATTAACGAAAGCCGCACCCATAGCTGTTTTACCAATATCTGTGTGGCGGATCTGATGTTCATCAAGAATTCTTGTTAGAACGGAGAAGCCTGTCAATGTAAGTGCAGCACCCCAAAACATGAAACCGGCCCTTTGTTTATCTTCTGGCTGGGGGTTTACAAGAAAATATAGGCCTGATCCTACTACAAAAGGGACTATGGTTCCTGCGACTGCGACTTTTGCTGATTTTGGCCCTGTTCGCAGAACTCCTCGTAAATCCATCTTTAATCCCACGAGAAACGCATAGAACACAATCGACAAATGTGCCATTGGCTCTAACACTCTGAATCCATAATTCGGAAACATAAACTGTCGGAATGCAGAAATTCTCCCGAATGCAGAAGGTCCTAGAATAATACCACCCTGCACAATATGTGTATAAATGAAATGATCATCCTTATCAAAAGTTCATAGAAATTCAAATTCATGGTTTTCTTTAACTTATAAGATGAGAAGTGACTAAAATTAAGTCTTAAAAGACAATGCAGAACACAATTAGCCCTGCATCTAAAATTTCCATTTCATATCCGTTAAACCAAATAAAAAACCTTAAAAAGTACACAACTCTGTTAATAATACGTTTTTCCTCCAACTTATAGGCCTGAGGTCCTAGCTAGTCAGGCTTATGGATTTCCAATTGCATCAACAAAAATCCCATAAATTCTTAAACGACTCACAAGTAGCTCGGCGACAAAGGGAGGTTGGTTGAACGGTTTGAGGGCGAAAACAACGAGGTGAATGATGCACATGGAGAAGGTGAGCTGAATGAGGAAGAGAGAAATGAGGGGGGTTAACGGGTCGGGACCTTCCCACACACCGTTGAACCGGTAAATGGTCTCAGAATAACAAAGAATGGTTCTGTTGAGCCTGGCAACATCCAAGCCTGTCGGAAGTGACGCCATTATGCCACCACCTCAAGCCTCCTCTGCTTCCTCGTCGCGCAGCACCAGGGTCGAAAATGATAATATCTTCTGTTTTACGAGAACAAGGTAAAGGAATGAAGATGATGAACGTTGGAAGGGGAAGGGAAGTAAATAGAAATGTAAAATGTGTGAGTTTCATTGAATCTAAATTGATGGTTCTCCGAATTGTTTGGGAGGAAGATTTTTCTACTATAGTCTTTCTTCTTGTTTTTGGATGTTTATTCAAGCTTTCTATATGCAATATCAATGGCTATACTTAGCTCACATTTCACATTTGACTTGTTGTTAAACACTTAAATTTGTTCTTTCTGCCCCCAAGTTTAGTACTTATCTATATATTTGTTCTATTATGATTTCTTTGATATTGGGAATTCGCTCAGTTTTATGATATTGTTTTCTTTGTATTAGAATTTGCACGAATTTACATGGTAACTACTAAAATTTCACATGCGACTTAAAGTGTGGAACTCTACTTATATATCATTAATCGCAAATGATAGAATTCCATCTCATCTAAAAGCTCGAACTTGTAGAGAGTTGTGGAAGGAATTAAATATGGGTGGAGGCGGTCTCCGCGGGGATTCGAACCCAGGATCTGGGGGTGGCTCTGATACCATGATAGAATTCCATCTCATCTAAAAGCTCGAACTTGTAAAGAGTTATGGAATCTAGTCATATATATTAATTTCCTGATAGCAAATTTAGGTGATAAGTATTAAAGGATCCGAAAGTGTCAACTTTTTCAAGATGTTAGTGAAATATGATTAGGGGAAGGTATTAATGAGATGGGCCGATCGGCTGGCAAAGCGTGACCCTTTATAATGATTTAGGGCCAGTCCAGAGGGTGGGGGATCATTTCATTCCAACATTTCACATCTATAATTATTGGTCGGTAACATGTTTATAAAGATTTTTAATTTGTCACTTCGGACAACAAAGGGATAATGCATCAATTCAAATGTATGATTATGAGCCCCTGTTGGAAACAGATTAGGCCAATAGTTCGACTTATGTGTACACGTCTTAAAATTGTATGTGTATACTGTTCAATTCGTCTGGAAATCTTTGAAATGAACTGAATCGAATTGAATGAATTTGAATTTAACTGAATTGAATTGAATTGAATTGAACTTATTTCAACTATAAAATTCAACTACGCAAATATCAACTGAAATAGACTGAACTTATTAAAAAACCTAAATTTAAAGTGAATTGAATATACTCATTCATCACAACTCACAAGGGAATGAAAGACAACGAGAAAAGCTGTAAAATACATCGCGCAATCTGATATCCATTAAGCATTCAATTTTAGCACTACATACAATAATTCAAACAAAAAATTCAAGTAACCGTGACTACCCCGAAAAATACAACCAAGTAGAAACCTTGCAACTAATCAACTATAGTTCAAACCCATAATTTAAGGATTGTTCATACTCTCTGACCACTTTTTGAATTTCAACTATATGAAATTCATATTCGAACTTGAACAAATTTGGAGTGACTGATCTACCCGAAAGTTTCTGAATTCACGCAAGTTTCTGAATTCACACACGAGTGAAGGAGTGCGCTTGCCGAATAGTGGAGTAGAATATATCGCTTTGGATAGCTCCATTAATCGTCACACAGATTCAGATTTCAATCGATTAGTTTTCAGCAAGCAGTACACTAGAAATTAAAATGCTTCTAGCTAGCTAAATACCAAGACTGAGACATGTAAAATAAGACCGATGATTTTTCTTTGTGTAATCACTCACATCCCTGAAAAATCATCTTCGAACCTAACTTGATGTGGTTTTTGTTGTTTATGTCCATGACCTCCTCCACCATTCATGTGTCCTCCCATATGTCCATGACCTCCAGGTCCTCCACCATTCATGTGTCCTCCCATATTTCCTCCTCCTCCTCCGCCATGCTTATTACCTCCTTTCTGGCCCTTACCGAACCCGTATTCGATATCTCCAAACTGATCACCCATGTTGTAGTTTGGTTTATGCTTAGCCTCCCACTCTTTTGGACCTAATCCATACTGCTGCTGCTGATGCTGATGTTTGTGTTGCTTGTTACCCTTTGATGAATGGTGGTGATCCCCCTTGGACTTCTTACGGTTAAAAAACCGCCCGAAAACACAGGCTACCGCAGCAAGGACTACTATCACGGCCAAGACCGCGAAAACAGGGCCGAACGAGCCATTAGAGTGAGAAGAACCGGAACCGGAAGTAACAGAGTCGGAACTGGAAGTAACAGGCTGGGTTGTAAGAGGATTGTTGTTGTTGTTGTTGGGATAGAGTGAATCAGAAGGTTGTACTTGTGACATTTTTCACTTGTTGTTTTTTCAAAAATATGGCTTAGGGGAAGTTGTATGTGTTTGTGGAGAGGAATGGGGGGAGATATAATGTGGAGTGTTGGCCTTGGCTACTTGTTGTTTGTTGTTATTTATATACAACAACAAAAATATCTCTAAGGCAAGTGCTATAATAACTAATCACACTTAAAATATGCCATAATCTACAAGTTAATATATATAATCATGTGATAGTGATACTCTGTCTCACTGTCACTTTAATTCCCGCCCCACTACCTAGTAGTATTTCACTCCGAGCCAGAACTACGGATGAAGAGGGCGGGCTAACTCTAACACAAAACGGAAAATATTATACTAGCAACACGTGTCGTTAATATCATTTGTAACAGTTCGAATCGGTTTTCGATTGAATAAGGAGAGGGTGCTTACAATTACAAGTTACATTTTTACTCCTAAATTATGGAAAGCCCAAGATAAGTGTGCAAGGGGTATATTTTGAATTCAAAAAGGGGAGCGGCTTGAATATCTTTTCTTTAATAAAGAGAGTTGTAAAAGATGTACTTTTAAGTCCTTTAATGCGGGTAATATGGCATTTTGTTGCTTTCTCAATGACTATAATGTGATACTAGCTTCAATGCTGCATTTTTTTGGGCTAGACTTAAACTCTAAGTGGTCTTCTCTTCCTTTCTTTCTTATTTGCTTTAACAATGATATATCTCGCGTCAAATTTCTAAAAGTAAAAGTAAAGCAATATAAACATTTTCATGTGTCTAATTGTTATATGCCATGTGACTATCTGAACATACATGTTTTCACTTGGTGAAAGAGGATTTATAAGTTATATATGATGCCTCAAAATATAATCTTAAAATATTAAAAGTCATTAAGTCACTTATTATAAGTTTCGAACAGTATAATATTTTTTTCTATTTTCTTAGAACGAATGATATAACACTTCAAATTTTCATGAAATCAATCATTCGTGATATTATAGACAAATCCTAAAAATTACTACTACACCATGGGCATGACTGCATGAGTTATAAAACACCCATATGACAAAACCTACCAAGATAAACCTTGAAACATAAAAAAACCCAAGATACACTAGATCACTTTTTGGGAGGCAGTATCTATCTCATTTGGTGATGGTGGAGATGATTGGCTTTTTTCTTGGGATCGGAGTGAATTATTGGTGATACTTTTGGTAATAACATAATGTAAAGCTATCCTCCTAAGTGACATTAGCATTTTACAATTTACACTATGTGGCGCTCTAATCTATCTCTAATCATGATTACATACATTAGGCATTAGCTTTTGTTAATATTCAACTCTGGACTTGTGCTTTTTCGCAAAATTTAACAGCACAGTCCGGCGGGTAATGCTTAGTGGTAGGCCTCATTGCGTTTCAATTATCACACAATTATTTCTCGCTCTTCGCTTAATCAACAACAACTTAGCCCTACCAAAACCACGCAATCATTTAGTAGACTTCTAGTCAAATTGCATCCTTAAAAAATAGCACAAAATAACACTGGTGTCTAGAAGTACATTTTCATTTTTCTTATGCCATACCTGGAATTGTACTCGATAGTTCGGCTAAGGTTTCTGTTCAGCTCACAATGATAAATGAAAGTTCAAACCTCATTTTGTTGAAGAATCTCCCTTAAGACTCGTTATTTTAATTTTATACTTATTTTCAATATTTATAAAAAATAAGACTCATAATTTTTCTAGTTTGAGTCAAACTCGTTACAAGTAGCTTGAACCCATATTTTACTCGTTCTTCTTTTTTTCATGAGTGGAGTCCGAAGCAACTGTACATATCTTCTATATACAAATTGTGACACAGTATTTCATCTAAATCGTCTACTGATGTAGTGTTTCATCCAACCCATTTAAAAACATACTAAAAATAGTTTTAATTAATAGTTATATCCTAAAAATAGATATTAGTACTAAAAAAATAAGTACGGCACACTAATTGATACTGCAAAATTAGTACTCCATAATCCGATATACTAAAAAACTATAGATATTTATTACAAAATTAGTTTTACCATGTATTAGTATGATAAAACTAGTAGTCCTGCATAATTTGAGGTACTAAAAACAATTAGTTTTGTTAGACATAACTACCAAAAAATAATAATGATTATATTTAAAATTGTAACTAATGACATAACAAATTATCCATAAATTATGAATTTGTGATTATTTTATTACATCACAATACAACTAGTGTATGTATATGAGTATTTAGTATTGAGTTATAACACATTCATCTTAGACGGATTTGATGAAATAATGTGAACAAATTCGTACTTAAAAAATAAAAACTGAATGGAATTCAAGAAATAGGATAAAAGTAATTCTTCAAAGAAAAAATGCTACTCCCGGCATGGACTTTGAAGTTTGAAACGTACTATGTACTTACAAATTTGAAACGTACTAGTATTATTATATTAATAAACCGGAGGGAGTAGTATTTTACACCAGGCATCAGGCATGTACTTTGACCTCGGAGGAGCCTTCCTCGGCATGATCTGTATGAAAAAACCTATCTAAATGACTAGCTAGCTCTCCAAAATTTTCACAGCAATACGGCCAACATTCTATACTAACACAGTAACACTAGGAGTATCCTTGTTTTCATCCTGCACTCCTCTTCTTGATTGGAAAAAATGTTACTTTTTTGTTTGGATTGCGCTTTCGTACTACTTCTGCTGGTGGTAATAAGGCGATTGCAGCCTCTCTTTGGTCACTTTGCAAAGCTTTGCCTGTCACAAGTTTCACCTCAAATGCTCCTCTGGTAAAGCCATTATCGACCTAGTGATGTACAGGTTTCAGAATCTTGAGATGAAACAGTAGATAGGTACTATTTGGAATAGGTACGTAAATACCAAACAGTAGAGATTACAGAAACTAAGGAGATAATTTTTGCATCACTAGTTCGTATATTAAAGGATATATTGTTGAATGCTGATGATGTCCATACCTTCAGGAGAATCCATACTCTAAGAGAACTGCTTAACATTGCTAGTTTTGTCTTCCGACCGGCGGTTAAATATTTGGACATATGCCGATCAACCCTTAGAATAAACCTTGGCCAAGACTCACGGTTTCCAATGTCTGTTTTATGATCCACCATTGCCTGATCAAGACATAATAAAGTCAGAAACAAATAAGTTATATAAATTAAAGACTCTTTTGAATGCATACTGAGTAGCTTCCAACGAAAGAAAAAAAAATCTGACAGCAAATAGGTAACTGGAAGAACATATGCAATCATATTTGTTGAATATTGAATTTTGAAAGATGGGGCAAAGAAGTAGTATTTAGCATATTTCACGTCACAATTATGCAGAATCTTTCAACTGTTAGACGACACTTGAGTGGATCAGATGGTTCACAGGGGTTTAGATTGGCACTCATCCAATGTTTTCTTCAATGTGCAACTGGAGTAGAATTCACTGTTCATAACTTGCCCAGACAAAATTATCCAAGAGTCAATTTCTATTTCTTAATGTCTCATTGAGTTTTAAGATTCAACTGTGTTTACTCAAAACCTACATGGAGATGATAAGTGTTGTGTTTACTAGCCAACATGGGGTTGATCACCTTATACAAACTACTCATCGGGGTTCACTCACGATGGAACAATTATTACTTCATAAGGACGTAATTGAGTACTTTCAGCAGTAACTACTAATCTCGCAAGCAAAACCACTAACCAAAAGTCTGCAGATTTCATGCTCAATCTTAGAAAATGATGTGTCTAAGGATTCCACTCTGCCAGTTCCATGACAGCAGGTGCAGGGCTCACTGATCATAAATGTTACACTTGGTCGAACCTGCGAAGCATCATTATAGAAGTTATCAGCAATTGAATGAGAATCCTTAAAGTGGCCATCATTAAAATTCCAGATGATGTAAAGGAGGTTTAGCACATCTAAATTTGTTCCTGGTAAACAGTCATGTTATACTCAGAAACCAGATATCAAGATTTAGTTATTTACAGGCAAAATCTACTCGAGCTTATATCTGGCATAAAAGTTTCTTGAAATATTTTCATAAAACATTGTCTACTATGATAGACTGATACTACCTCCGTTCCATTCCAGGAAACTTTACCCAGTTACTGTTCACAATACCATCCAAAAGAAAATAAACTGTTAAAAATATCCGCTGATACTTTTTTAGGAATAGAATAACACAGTTTAAGTAAGTTGGGGTAAACAAGTTGTTCATTCAAGAGTCAAGACTCAAGAGAAGCAAGTAATTTTCCTACCTACCCAAAAATCAAAGCGAGTTAAGTTTTGTGGGGACGGAGGGAGTAGTAACTCTTTTCTTTGTTTCTCCGATATTTTTTCTTTTCTTTCCCTTCCTATTTCCCACACTTAGGCATAACACTGATACAAGTTACACACACAACTCCTATGACAGTGTATCGTTTTTCGTTTTCTATTTATTTTATATTACTATTGGAGGTTGCGGGGTGGGGTTGGGGGGGTGGGGGGCATGTAAAGAATGCAGATTTGACAACATTTCACATACCCGCTTTCGAGTTATCTCCATAAGTCCATGCTTAGATAATTCAGAGACATAGACAGATGATCGGTCCATCTTAACAGCCTTTTTAACTTCTTCATACACAAGCCTCTCATTTACTGCAACCACAATATTGTAAAAAAAAAAGAAGCAAAATGCATCAATGCCTAGTCATACCGATTTGGTTTTAACAAAGAAGATCCTCTTTTTATCGAAGCAATAATTCCATTATACCTTTTCCACACACAATGTGTTAACACCAGAAAAACTATTTCAGGAAAGGAACGAGCAATACAAAAAGTAAAGGTTACAGATGGACGAGAAGATAGAAATCAATGTGCAGACTTTCTAGGGTAATTTAAAACAAATGGAACACAGATAAGGGTAATAAGTTCAATTGGATATATCTACTAATATGAGGAATGAATGACCAAGTCAAATTTACCAAGAAAACTTTTACAGCCAGCTAAAAGAATGTTTCTTTCATACCTCATAAAAGTGATATACTCAACAAAATGCTTTCTCTATTACCTAAAAAACAGAACTCTTCGTACAAACTGATGAAATTTGTGTGTTGCTTTCAAGTATACCTAATTGGCAGTCAATTGTCATAGAAAAAATGTAGATGCAAAGAGTTGTGAGCTTAAGCAAACATTGAGGGGCAAGAGATTCCCAAATGCTTTCTACATCTGCTTTGTTTAAACAACTATAATTACAGAGTTATGAGTAGTTGAAGAATAATTTCATTTAAGCATATCTAACATGCAGTCCACTGCCATATATAAAAAGAGAACACAATCAAGCACCAATGTCATTGCATAGATGCATGGAATTGGGGAATTAAAATAATGAACAAAAGAACAAGAGAAATAAAGAGAGGATTCAATATGCTTACACTCATCCCTCATATCAATGAAATCTACAATGATAATTCCGCCAATATCTCTGAGCCTTAATTCCCTAGCAATCTGAAAATAACAAAATATGTCCAGCTCAATGTTGAATTCAATGATAACTTTTCAGCACTAAGCACAATTAAATATTACTATATAAGAGATGTTGTATAGTACTTAATCTGTCACCTTACAACAATCAAAACAAACAAGAAACACTGCAAGAAGATTATGGCATCAATAGGCAATAATATACGCAGAAGAGAAAGTTGTACACCAATAATGTGCCTGAAGAAAATGGACATCAGAACACGTATCATTTGGAAAAAGGGAAATAGGGACATAATTCACCCCCCACCCCCAACAACTCCATGATCTCAGCAAAAAGTGAGACTCTTTAATGCCTGTTTGGGGTCAAAATATAATGAGTAGGGGAAGCACAGAGATTACTTGTGCAGCTGACTTAAATTGAGTCAGCTTGCAGCTTTCAGCACAAGCAGTTTTTCAGGTAAAGATTAGCATTCCCACAGCTAACAACCTTTAAGCAGGAGCAGTTAGGGGTTAAATGGCCTTATCTTGGGATATTATGAAATTTCCTAATATTCAATTATAATCTACTTGTAGATGAGTATGTTGCATCAAATAAAATGAAGGGGTACTAATAATGAAAAATTGACATACGGACAAGATATTGCTTCAGGGAGTAACTCAATAGTAGCTTGCATGAAATAGCCATGCATTGTAGTCTAACAAAAGGAGTCCATGCATACTCCACAAATGATATAACATGCAAGGTGACATCAAATAGAGTGCCCATCTAAGAATATTAGATGCATTACCAAACACTGAGTGTCAGAATATTATGAATGAAGTTCTTTGACAGCAACATGCGAGACTGTGAGAGCACATAATAGCTGTAGAATTAAAAGGAAATACTTGTTTGGCAGCTGCAAGGTTGACCTCCAGTACAGCATTTTCTTGTGAAGTCCCTTGACGCAGCATACATTGTCCCCCATTTACATCAATAGACACTAATGCCTCAGTTTGCTCAATCACCAAATAACCCCCATTATCAAGAGGAACCCTGAAAAAACGCGAGGAACTCTCACTGAGAAAAAAAATCTGATTTACAAATTAATGATCAAGCATGTAAGACCCATTGGGTGTATATTAAGAAAATTTTGGTTGGACAAAACACCTGTAAGAATACCATTAAAGCTGTGAGAAATGGAGGGCACATACTAAGCATGCATATTGTTTTTTTTTAAAAGGTGTTTTATATGGCTAGAAAATACTCCATTCTTCCCAAAACTTCTTATTTGTGTTTTGGGCACTAAAAAAA
>JAYMSL010001800.1:0-15932 GCA_036897195.1 Plantago coronopus
TGCTAAAATCGCCCTTTCTTGAAAGTAATTTGCATCAAACTTTCGAGCTAATAAAGAAGGATAAGTATTACTCACAATATCTGCTATAGGATCAGAACCACTTTGAAGAACAATGTCATTTGGCAGATCGAACTCAACCTCCCCATCATTATCAGCACCGACCAATCCATCACCAACACTGAGCAACCACTCGGCAAATTCTCGAATACGCTTATTCTCTATTTCAGAACGACCAGCCTGTTAAGAATTCATATGAAATATAAGTCTGATTGATATAATTGAGTAAAGTATAAGGATTTGTATAAAATAGCTGTAATAAACATGAAACTCGAGCAATGTTTTTTATGTACCTGCAAACGCATGTTCTTTGTCAACTTCAAAACTTTAACAGTACCCCAAACTCTCCTAGATGAACAAATCGAAGCATGTACAATGTCTTGGCGACTACCCTTGGGCACAACAGGTAATATCTGTCTAAAATCACCACCAAAGACAATAACTAAACCTCCAAATGGTTTATTTGCATCATGACCGTCCCGACCTTTCATAATATCTCGAAGACTGCGATCAAGTGCCTCAAAGCAGAACCTATTAGTCATAGGAGCTTCATCCCATATGATTAGTTTCGTCTTTTTCATCAATGCTGCAAGATCACTCCCTGGAGGCATTCTACACATACTGGTCTCGTCAGGTAGTAAAGGAATACCAAATCTAGAATGAGCTGTACGGCCTTTTGGCAAGAGTAAAGAAGCAATACCCGACGAAGCCACCGGCAGAACAATTTCTCGCCTAGCGCGCAATGCCGAACACAATGTGTTCCATAAAAAAGTTTTACCAGTTCCACCATAACCATATAAGAAGAAAACACCACCGGTACCAGCATCAACAGCCTCCATAATAGTGGAATAAACACCCCTCTGCTCCTCGGTTAAACACGGAAATAGACGATCATGTTCGTTCTGCATTTCTGACACATCAAAATCCATTGCTTCCGCTATCAGAATGTTCTGCCCATCTGCTACCATGTCATTATCAGGCTTAGGCATGCATGGGAAATTTCTAAGACTGCTGCCATTATTATATAATATCAGTTCCATATCTGCCAATGTGAAGTTCTTCAATTGCTCATCAGTTAACTGTAAATCTGAATGCATTTGACATTGAATGAGTGTTTGTAAATTAAACAGGAACGACATTAACTCAAAAATATAAAAATAATAAAATAGATAAAACAAATTATTAAAATGAACATACCATCATTGTTCATCTTCCGCTTTAGCTGGGGTAAAATACCCTCAGATAACCAAGTCCAACTATTATCCCAAACATGTGATGGCCTCGACATACTGTTGGAAATAAGCAATATGCAAAATAACCGGCGAGCATACCGCCCAGATGCCCAATCACATGCTTCTTTGATTGCAGATATGTACTCTTTATCATCATCCAATAGACCAAGTGCATAGCACGCATCACGATATGTTTCGTGAACATAACCATTTACTGTACGAAGATCTTCATAGCATGTAGCCCCTCTAATGTGATTTAACATGACTCTCAAGAAATATAGCTCTCCAGCTGATGGAGGAACATGATAAATCCTACCGACCTTATTTATCTTGTTCTTCCGCTCCTTCCATTCCTTTATATTCTTATCCCATGTATAGTACTTAGGGAACTCAGTGTATAAATACACCCTAGCTTCAGGATGATCATGATTGTACTTCATCCACTTAATAAACTTAGTCTCAGCTACACTCCTCGATTCCATTACATCTTCAACCAAATCACCTTCCTTGAACACTACATGTTGTTCTCCTGGCAAGTGAAAAGGTAGCCTCTCTACTGAAGGTTGACGATAATGAATGTCATATCCAAGTATTCTCCACGTAGCCTCACACGCAGAAATATATCTACAGTCAACATACTCCTTGACCTCATTATTAACCTTAATCTTCGCACCGATCCTGTCAATTCCTTTGTTCACATACTTGAACAAATACTTGCATGAATAACTTTTGTTGCACCATTCAACATTAATATGTGCTTGATACTTGGTCAACAGGTAAGCATTATACGGCACAACGGATCTGTATAATATGTCATATAAAATAATGTCAAATACACTTAAAATAACATAAGATAATCATTATACCATTAAAACTTTTTATACTAAAGTAATAAATGAATTTAGCTAATTTACCTGTTGTCAAATTTTTCCCCATTCTTCTCAATGGTGATACCAGTGTTGCGTCGTCGATATACTGGATAACCATTCCCATCAAATGTAGTGCGGTCACTGAACGACTTTGGAAACTTCTTGGAACACTTTTTACCATCGTGCATGCATGGTGATTTAGGGTTTCGAGGACCACATGGTCCATGTAGCATGAAATCCGAGATAGCACCATATAACTCTGGATTTACCTCGGGATCAGGAATCTCAGCACTTATAATTTTATCAATATCATCGGTTGTTGTGTTCCTATTTTCCTGATCAATCCATAATAAAATATGTGCGTGCGGAAGACCTCTCTTCTGGAATTCAATAGTATACACAACTGGCAATATAAACAGACAATAAGTTAATCAATGTTAAAGCAGCATCAGGAAAAATTTAAATATTAAAAAAATAGAGATTTATAAAATAAGTACACTTACTTGCTGTTGGTTTACCAAATATATTCTTGTTTTTCAAGTCATCAATGAGTTCATCTAATTTCATCTTGAAAACACGTGCTAATATGTCTGGTCTATCCTCCGGTCGAAGTCCCTTCGACTCAACAAAACGCACTATCTCCGGCCACTTTGGATTACATGTGAATGTTATGAACAACTCTGGATATCCATATACTTTACATATAGCCATGGTGTCCTGAAAATTTTGGATCATATACCTAGGACCACCAACAAAAGAAGATGGCAGAATACACCTCTGACCCAAAGCACTTGCATTATCATTTGGATCAATGTCACCTCTACGAATCGCATCATCAAGTGTCTTGTAATTATCAGCCCTTAACTTCGTCTGATTATTGACTATATACTGCAGCCTCTGTGATTCCATCATCATATATCCATCGACCAAAAACTGTTGGAACAATTTCCTACTCAGTAGAATCGTAGATTTCTCGTTCGCGCGATCAAATATTCTAAATGAAAGCCACTCCTTAATTGTGACAGTGTGCCTTGCACCAACGGAAACATCAGCATGTCTTATTCCTGTAAAATATCCATCTTCGCCATATGGAAATAATAGAGGATATTGCATTGGAAGATATGATGGGTGTAGTTCGGATATACGTTTCACCTTGCCGTTGCGATATTGTAAGACAATATCGCGAGGATCCATTTCATACTCATCATTACCTATAAAAAATGATTGGAAAATATATGTAAACAATAACTTATAAATAAACATGCTCATTAAACTAATTGCAAGATGTGATATAGTCCATGGAATTCATACCGACTAATAGCGCAGCGACCTCTGAACATGTTGGTAAGTTATACATTCTGCCATCCCGCGCTCTCTTCCCAATTAGACATAATTTCACATCTATGTCTGGTTGTCCTCTAACACGTTCAGCAGCCATTCGAAATGATTGAACTATTGGATTATGTTCATCCAACATATCTTTTATAGCTGAAACAATTTTCGGATCAACCCCATCCCGCTTCTTGGTCCTATGGTACATGCAAAATATCAAGTATGAATACTCCATAAAATAATAAACATATGCAAAATATTTATCGAAAACATAAATGTAGTGAAAACAATTACTTACCCCAAAGCATTGATCCGTTCATTTGTTTCATCTTCACCACAATTGAAGTATAACTGAGCAAACTTTTTTTGCTCGCCTTCTTGTGGTTGAAGGCAACCAACACGATGATAATTTTGCCCTCCCAATTTGTACGTGTACGTGCCTCGACCATTATTTACACTTTTATCTTGAAATCCAGACATAGAGGTGAATGCGTACATCATATTATATGCCCGTATATTTTCCTGGAAATTAGTGCACTTATCCACGTCTCTCTTCAACAACTCATCTAGTAATCGTGGAGGATCCTTTAGAAGTGGAAGTTGTATCTTTCCACGACTACAACAAACGGAAAATTGCGGGTCCTTTGCTGAAGAATTCTTCAATTTCTCGTCAAACCATAACAATGCACCGCACTTTGGACATTCATACGTTGGATAGCCCATATCTTTGTACTCTACAATAAGCACACAAACATTTATTACATGACGCATTAAAATATCATAAAATTTAAAACAATTTGTAAGTAAATTTATGTAATCACAAATATTACGTACCCACGACATCAATACCGAGCCTCCTACGTTCATTATTGACACGACGCTGATCCATTCTTTTTTTATGAATAACCCTTCTATTCTTTGCCGATGCTGCAGAAGATGATTCTGGTGTATCTTCGCTAGTATGGTTGCCGAATATCAGAGTATTAGGATCCAATAAATCTTCCACGTATTTTTCAGCTATAGGTCTGAGATTATCAAGATTGTGATCCACTGGAATACCTGTGATATAATATTAATTAAAATTTAAACAATATATAGATAAAATAAACTATACAATAAAATTTTACGCTATTTATTTACCATATCCTGGAGTTGCTTGATTGTACAAAGAAACATCCATACGATAAAACTCCATCAACTTTTTTGTCCGTGTAATATGAATTCTATTGAATCGATTGAATCGGCATATTTGCTTATAAGCCAAAGCTGCATCAATATAGATCAACCAATATTATACACATGCATTTATATATACGAAAATCACAATTATATTAAGATCGATGTATACGAAAATATTTATTAAAATACTTGCCCTCATTTGACGTATAAATTGAACGTCTGCCAATGTTACTTGCTAAATCTCTTCTCACGACGTCAGTAACAATACTATTGTTTACAACCCGTTTACCACGTCTCTTTTTGCTGGAAGTTGTGCCCTCAATCGATGTACCTATATGAAATTGTACCGCACATATAAACATTGTATTTTAACTAAACACATCAACATAAGAATACAAATTCTTTTAATAAAATTATATAATCATATAAAAATACTTACCATCCCAAATGCAACTTAACGGCATCTTCTTAGGATCTAAGTTCGGAATCGTTGATAGCATCCCTACATGCAAAATGAGTTAGAACATACAATTAAACCTTAGATGAATGAATATAAAGTTTCACAAATTTGCGGAAAAATATAGAAGCAATGTCACCTGTATTAGAAAGGTCATGTTGATTTGAATTTAACTCACATGATGCCGGAGTCTGATACACTGGAATTGGAAGAAGTCCAGTGCGTCGATATGAAAACTTTTTCCAGTCTAATGGGGGAAAAACTACAACATAAACGTAGATTTATATATATATATATATGATTATATATTTTCATATTGACCAAGCTTAATTTGACTTATATTATCACGCAAAATAAGATTACATACCTTCACTTATCTGTATTAATGGCCTTGAATGGTTGCCGTGCGGATTTGCAAGTGAACTTAAACCGTCTTCACATCCAGCAGACGGCGTAGAAATTGAGCTTTTGGATGGTTGTGGTGACCTTGGGCCTACAACAATATTAATTGGTTTGGAATTATTATTTTCATACATAAAAATACTTTGAAACAATTTGAACTTTAGTATGTGAGACAAAATAAATTTATTTACCTTCACTTGTGCCAATCGACAGTGTTCCATGAACAACATCATCAAATGATGGAAGAATCAAACGACGATTAGTTCTAGAAGATACTGCATGTACATCTTTTTCCAAAGGTCGAGGTGTAGGTAAGACTGAAACATATCAAGCTAATTAAATAAAAAGAAAATGTATACAAAATAATACAATCAGATACATTTATATGCAATTTTAGTGTTATCATAATTCAAAAAAATACAAACCTCGAGATCCATTAGCATTTGTAGGTGTAGTTTTTTTTGATGGTCGAGGTGTTGGTAGAACTACGACAAAAAGATGGGAGCATTCAATAATTTCGTACAATAAGTATAATTCAAACATATTGCAACTATATCGTGAAAATACATTAATTTACATACCATAACGTGCCCCACCCAATGGGACTGATCCAGTTCGAACTTCACCATCAGACGGTGTTGCATTCAGGTGAGAAAGAGACTGTGCCAAAGATATACTCTTTTCTAATGGTCGAGGTGTAGGAAGCACTTTAGAAAATAAACAAATAATTAGAGATTATGTTCATATATTAATATAACATACCCAATTTCATATATATCATTATATGCAAAATACGTGAACATACCAAAACGTCTTCCATTGAATTGGGTACTGTTTTGTGGTGATCGGTTTGTATGTAAGGCTGTAAATATAAATAGTGAATCAATGAATGCAATGATAACTTCATCTAATAAATTACGTATAAGACGAACAATAAGATATCAGTAATTAAACAATAAATCATACCGTTAGTAATATTACTAAGTGGCACAACATTTTTAGAATGAACAGCAGTCACTCTACGTCTTTTAGATGGACAATCTTCTCTTCCAAATGAAGACGCAGGTTCTACAAAGTAAAAAATCATACAAAATTAGTTAAAAGTCCCAAGGCATACAAAATTTCCACAATCATTATTGTTCACGGGTTAATTTGATGAATTCCATTATTTTACTCCGTTATGAAATGTAGACACAACCCAATATATTTAAAATAAAACTATATAAAATTACCAGTACGGTTTGGATGTTCTAATGGTGGTGTATTTTCAATGTCATTTGACCTTACTGATGATTGTCTCGTATTCGAAGAACTCGAACTTACTTTTCTTCGTTTGCTAATCTCATCCATTATACACCTGGCCTGCAACTAACAATTTATATATAGGAATTAATCACATAATACATAATGGATAAAATCTTTTGTAAATTACAAATTAAATAAATTTCACATAACTAAAATCATTTTTAAATATTTCCTTTTTTTTTATTAACATACAATTTACCATACTCTTATATAAATTGAACACCAATCTAACTGATAGCTAGAGAAAAATATTGCAATATATTTAAATATGACATCAAAATTAAATATAATACATGAAATAAAATTTAGCGTGCGAAGTAAGGCGAACCGTAAATTTTAATCTAATGCGGTATTTCTTTTAAATAAGATGAAGAACTAATCCAAGCCTAATTCATCAACTTGTGTTTTAATTCGCGAACTAAGGTTGAGATGCTGGCGAATTAGACAGGCGAATTAAATGTAACCCTAGCTCACTGTATATAAAGGATTTTACACACACAATTCGTCATTTCCACACAATTCTCCAACATTCCAAATCTCACAACCCTAACCTCTCTAGGGTTTTCATCCGCCGTCTCCATTTCTGCTCAAGCTCCGCCGTCACGTCTCCGGCTAAACCACCATGTTTCCTCCGCCTACACCACTTATTCTTCTCCGCCTATACATCCATGTCTTCTCCGACTGCTCCTCATACTCATCTCTCATCCTACTCATTTCTTCTCCGACTATCCATTTCTCGCGCAAGGATCGAGGCTCATCCAGTTAGAAAATGAAGCATCCGCCGTCGATTTCATGAGATCCGACTGGTTAGGTGATAACGAAGAGAGATCTCACTATATCCAGTAAGCTTTCGACATTTCTTGTTCATTTTTTTGATTTTTTGGATTTAAAGTGTTCAACGTCACTGGAGTTTGACTAATCGGTGTTATAATTCCACAGATCGGCATTGACGCGAGCCGTAGAACTTATAATCGGAGGAGTTTTAAGCCGAGGCGGAATTATAACCCTAACCTAATCCGATTTAACAAAGGTACTTCAAATGTTGTTTTGTTTTAACAAACATTTCAATCATTTTTCAATGAGATAGTACGTCTAAGCACTTATGTTTAATATGGATGTATTATCCACGGGTTATTTGACTATATTTTTTTTTTTTTTGCGAGATCTGAATATGAGTTCATGAAGCTGAGTTGATGGACGAAGTCTCACATCCATATGTGACTGTTAATGTATTAAAACCACTGGTATGATTTAATTTATGTTAATTTTTTTACATGTGTATGTTCTGTTTTCCGAATAGTTTGGATTTAGTATGTTTTAACAACATTTAGCTGTATATGGATACTATCTGCCAAAGTAGCTTAATAAGAATCTGTTATGTAAATTTTATTCATTTCTAAAATACTTTAAATACATCTTCTATCAGCTACCTTAAAAAAAACTGTATAGAGTACAACAGATTCTTATTAAAATTAAGCTACTAACAGATTCTTATTAAAATTAAGCTACTAAATGATATATATGCATATGTTAAACTGTAACTGTAGATAAGCATATCTTCAATGAGCTACTAAATGATATCTATGCATATGTTACAGTAAAGCTACTATTGCATTATAAACTTTGAAAGCTACTATTGCATTATAAACTATGCATATGTTCAATCATTTGTTGATAAGCATATCTTCAATGAGCTACTATTGCTACTACTGTAGATAAGCATATCTTCAATGAGCTACTATTGCTACTATGCATTATAAACTTTGAAAGCCACTAACTGCATATCTTCAATCATTTGTTGATTAAAATTAAGCTACTAAATGATATCTATGCATATGTTACAGTAAAGCTACTATTGCATTATAAACTTTGAAAGTTCATTATGTAATTAAACTGTTAGAACTTGATAAACTTTTCTACAATTCTTATATACACTATTAAGTTGAAAACATCAGTAAGATTTGTATAATTGACTTATTTAAGGTTAGCAGCAAATAAAAATTGCATAGAGTTCAGTGAGTGTCCTGCTAATAGACTAAATGATATCTATTTTAACTGATGGTTTTTAAACATTATTTCTATTTTAATTGATGGTTTTCCCATGTTTGTCTACAGGTGATGATATACATTCTGCCAGAGAAGTAGATGAAGATGATAACCTATACCAAGTCACTTATATGAAGGTACCAATTCTATGAGTTTCTATTATAAGCAGCTAAACAAACTTATTTGATAAATTGTTAATGATTTTATCAAATAACTTACATGTATATGTTAGTGTTGTGTTATGTTGAGTTAACAGACTATTTAGTTTAGTATACTAACCTTATTAAATTCATTATATAATAAAACTTCACCAACTTGATGGTAAACTCTGCTACAGTTCTTATATACACTATTAAGTTGCAAATATTAGGACAGATTTGTATACTTGGCTTGTATAGGTTAGCAAATAAGAATTGTATAGAGTTCAGTTAGTGTTCTTGGATTACACTAAATGTCATCAGCTTATGTACACTAAATGTCAAATACATAAATTAAGATGTTTATGGATTCATGCTAAAATGAAGTGTCTATTTTTATTTATTTAAACATTATAGCTAGCTTAACTGATGGTTTATCCATTTCTGTCTACAGGTAATGATACAGTGAGATCCAAAACAGTTGGTGAAGATGATATGCTATTCCAATTACATTCTATGAAGGTAACATCCTACTGCCAACAACTTTATTGATTGTGTTCATAATAACTATTTGATGAACTTATATTATACAAATTAAAACAAATCAGATATGTATAGATCATTAAAACAATGCACAAAACTAAACATTAAGTTGAAATAGATGGTGAAGCCAATACCTGATAAACTGGTTGTGTAGATATTCTTCTGCTGTAGTCTATTCTCTAGGTGAGTGTGGATTTCATCATAGGATCAAATGTATGCTGAAAACAAAAGGAGTTTATTTAGTTACACTTCTACCTAAACAATAATAGGAAGACAACTTGACCAAACTATGAAGAGAACATTACATAATATTATTGAATTTAACACTCACCTGAACATTCTGCAGTTTTGAAACCCTGCACAAAATCAGTTTTCATCAGAGTATTAATCCAATTGATAATAGAAGACTGCTAAAACTAACCTTCTAAACAATAAGAGAAAAGGAACTTTTTAATATCAACACTCACCTCTGCAGTATGTTTTTGAAACCCTATTTGCATCACTGAAAATGGACTCTTATATAGAGTTAAGTGTAAATGTTTTTTGAAGATTACAGTAAAGATTTTTTTTCCTAACTAATGTTTTGGTTAGCTGTATGGATTCTGGCATAAAATATTAATTGTCTTTTAATAAAGCTAAGTAATATACTTGACAATGGTATGCTATATTTTTTCAATCTTCATATAATCAGTAAATTTTACCTTTCTTTAACTGATGTGTTAGCAGAATTAAGAATATATCATTACCATCATAGAACTGTGAAAATTATCATACTTATTTAGCTGTCATATGATATATTAGTTATTATTCACTGCAGTGTTCTGATATTCACAATATTCTTTTTTCCTTTTATTCATACTTGCAGAACTGCCTGATAATGGAGCCATTTGGGAAACTAACCAAACACAAGACTAACTGCAAAGGACTAAGATGAAGAGAAAATATTTGGGTCTGGATTACCAGGACTGGACCTCTCGAAGAGTCTTCGGGATTACAGAGACCAATTCTGTAACACAGTAGGATTTATTCTCATTCAATTCATTTGGTTTGTATAATAAGTAGTGAAATGTAATTTGTGTAGGCATTTATAGCATTGGTCTGTATTAATAATTTGTCTCGTAGATATATGTAATAAGTGTTACAGAATTGGGCCTCTTCGACAATCCATCCCAGGTACACATTGGCTTAACTCCTCCTTTATTAGTTCTGTCCAAGCTGGTTAAGGTTAATTACTGCTTAGGTTAAGTATTGGTTTTTATTCATTTAAACTTGAGCCAATCATGTGTATGTCTATGTGTGTTTAAAAATCTGTATGTTTGTTTAAGCTAGGACCAGCTTGGACATGTCTGCAATTTTATCTATGTGGTAGTCAATCTGCAATATGTGTTAACTCATGCTCCATTGTTAACTGTTTGAAACTATAGTATCTTACTGCATAAAAAATGCCTGCTGCTTGGCCAGTGTATAATTTCACATAAGATCATAGGTCTAATCTAAATTAGTACAGTAAACTTTGAATACAATAAAACAAATGAACCACAGTTAAAAAAAAATAAACAATAGATGTAATCAACAAAGATTGAAGATAAATGAGATAGCAAAAACACTTTACTGTAACTGCATGAACAAAGATAACAAAATACCAAATAAGACTAAAAAATATTAAAAAAAAAGGTCTTCAAACATTGATAATGATAAATGAAATGTAACCAAAAGGAACACTGCAGTTCAAACAAATGAAGTTGTCCATGAAATGATACGAACAATCAAAATAAAAATAACTAAATAATGCATAAACTTAGAATCAAATCATTCTTCATTTCTCTATCTTGATAGTTTTGGTGCTTGATTTATTCACTGGAAGATCATTGTCATCTTCATCATCAGAGCTAAGTGTCGTAGGCCTCTTGCTTGGTGTTAGCCCCATGCTTGAGTTAGAGCCTTCACAGTTTGCATCAACTCTCTTCCCTTTCCCTTTTAAATCTCCAGGCATCATGGAGGAAACCTGTTTACAAAGTAAAATAAAATTAAGTTAGAATCCAGTAGGCTTTAATATATCTTTATTAATGATAATCTATAGTAATCAACTCACCCCACTTGCAATATCACAATATTGCTGTATTATAGCAGGATCATTAGTTAAGTTGTCAATGCCATAATCTTGGTTCCCATTAACCAGATTGTACTCCTTTGTAATGCGCACCTTGCATAGATAGTTGCTCCCTACCAACGATTTGAACTCTTCTGGGAAGATGCTTGTTATATCATCTTCTGGTTCCAGTAAGGCTTCAGTATCGGCCTTCACTTGAACGGCAGTCTTATTGATGAGTTTCATCATGAGTTCATCAAAAACCACCAGTGTTATATCCTCATCCTTTCCACCTTTGGCAAGAAACTTGACCTTGAACCTATGAGTTGTCATACATATTAAATCTATGTATAAGTTTTACTATTAATTCAAACAACCTTCAAATTAATTCAGGAGTACCTGGGAATGATTTCCTTAATCTTCTTGCCAGCACACTTAGCACCTGGGCAAGGTTGACCAACAACAGCTTCCTTAACATTACTGTTGCACTTAGAACATGCGCCATAGTACCAACCCTTGACATCATCAACCCCTCTGAAGTGCACAAACAGGATGTAAGATCCTGGCTGCATACATAAACGTTCTTATTAATAATTACACCTGCATTAGCATTAATTAGGTATTTGTCAAAAATATATTGAGTGTTACATACCAGTGTTGCCTTTTTGACAAAATCAGGGGTCCTGTGCATGTCTAAGTTCAACCAATCAGTAACACTCATAGTCCTACGGGAAGAGGTCAGGCTGGTTATAGGGCGACTTTGTCCTGCAGCAGGACCTCCTACCCTGAGATGTTATTATAGTTAGTACTTATACCCTTGTGAAAAACTGCATGGTTAACCTAGTGATTAAACATAAATAAATAATCTGACCTCAGCTTGAAATCATTTATCTCAGCAATGTCATCATTAAGGTAGAGTTTTGATGAGTGCATAGTTGATGAAACTCTCAGTTCATCTATATATAAAGGTCAGAATTAGTGGCTGAAAAATACTAATATACATACTATTAGGCATGTAAACTGTAAAATATCATACTATTAGTGGTTGAAAAATACTTACCATTCCAAGATGTTATAGCAGCAAACTGCAAAACCATGATGATACCACCATCATGTTCAGCCTGATCTCCATGAGCCTCTAGATAACCAAGAAACTTTTCAGCAAAACTTTCCCATAACACAACAATGAGATTTTTCCTGCCATAATCAACATAGTTTTAGTCATGTACAATACGTAGTATTAAATAAGAAAGTTAATTAATTGGTGTTACCCTTCATTTTCAATCTGAACTTCAATTCTCCTAGCATTCAGCTTATCAATTCTGCCAAGATCTCCTTTTTTAGAGACCCGACCAATGACATCTGCACAATTCCAATACATCAATTAGACTTCAACCTAAATAATACTAAAATTTGAATAGGTTCTTTAAACTTACCAACATAGAATTGATCTGGTGCCTCGGCAAGAGCATCAAAAGAAACAAAATTAAGCCCATTTGACAGAATGCATAGATCTGGTTTAACCACAGTAACCTTTGTAACGTATCCGAATAGAATTTTGCAAAGGTGGTTAACTCTAGCTTTCTGCCATTTGTGAGCATTGTTTTCACCAACATTGAAGTTATCAATCTTAATAGTTTCGCCTTCCTTCAGAAACCTCTTAAAGTTGGCCATTAGCGTTTTCCGAATAAAGAATCCTATATGGGAGCCCTGCATGGGTTACATTAAAGGGATTAAACTCTTGCAAACAATAGGTTTTTACCAAAAAAGTAGGATTTCAAAACAGTTGTTCAAATACCTCTGTGTCCATTAGAATGCCTTCAATCGAAACAGGCTTTTTCTGACCATCAGTACTGTTCCATAGCCTAAGAACCTTCACTGTCACAGACTTTGAGCTAGTATCCATGTCTATTTCTTTCAAAAAAATGTTGCTCATCTTTACTAAATCTTAGCTCCAGAGGGATTTTTCTTGATGATTATTGTAATACCGATGCAAGGGTTTATATAGGAGTTAATCAACAGTTGCCTTGATTTTCTTTCCTAAAAAAGTTTATTTATTGATGATTTTATACGTATGAAATGTTATCTCTCAAATCAGATTTAAACCGAGTTTCTCAATATATGATCTCCAAATTAGTCTAAAATATTTTCACAATATCTTTAGAGTTTTGAGAGTGAATCTTTTAAATAAGGAAGTAAATAATACATAAATAGTTGCAAATCGTATCTTATTCCGGTTTCTGAAATTTATGCAACTTATGTTCCAATAAAATAATTTATTTCCGTTTCTCTTTCTCAAACTATAGTTATTCTAGAGTAAAATTATCTTTTTTTGATTTCACAATTTTTTATTGGCATGTTGAGTAATAAATGATATTACACGAAAGATGATTTTCTGTCATATAATTAAAGTCTTACATATATGTAACTAATCCCAAATCTGTTTACATGATTATTTGATCTATTAATATTCATAACTTAGGTTGTTATTCTTTTGAAACTATTAAATCCTTACACTACTAAAAGATCCTATTTATATTTATAATTTTGATATATTAGCTACATCTCTAGAATGCATCTATATTATTATCATATTTGACTTATAAAGTTTATTTTTCCTTGAACTTCATTGTTTTATTTAATTTAAATACCATGATAAATTATACTGATATATAAACTTATATTAGTACTCATTGAGTTTGTTGTTAATAGACCAAAAAATATACTTGTAATACATTCAATAAACTCGATTTATAGATAAAATATTCAAACATTTTATTGATTATGCAATAGAACAATATAAAACAACTAAAACATATCTTCATCCAAACTATTATCTATTTTTTAAAGCTCTCTGCCATCCACTTGTATTCAATGTGCATGAAATGCATACTTATGAATCTAAACAATTCATCGGCAGCAAAGCAATTCTTGCAACCATGCTGGCCCTGACTCTCAGTGTTTAGTGAACATTCCTTAACCCCGTTGATGTAGCCACAAAACTGAGGAATGTATATGAACAGAGTTGCATTTTTAAGTTTGAGATTTGCAACTCGTTGACCAACGTGCCACCTACTCAACATCTGCAAGACGTTGCTGTCAACGTGTATATGATGTTCATCATACAACTCATCTATTGCATGTTTGGTCACCAATTTATCTTTGTTGAATAGAGCACAAATGTTTAATGCATACTTTGCATATCTATGGCCAGCTGCAACAGCAGTTTTGAGGTGTGCACATGCTTTTGATGCTCTTCCTTCTTCAAAGAATTCTACCTAATTACCAAAAAAAATTATTGGTCAAGTACAGTTGTGGTGATACAAAAAATTACAACTGATTAAAAAAGACCCAGAATACATGGTAATTAGCATTCTCACCAATCCCAATCTGTAATGAGCTTCCGGATTCTGTGCTTGGCAGAACCGTTCTAGAACTTCTTTTCCAATATTATTTGGTAATTCTAAGCATCTAAGCACCTCATGGAGAACACAAATTTTGTGTAAACTTTTGCAGCTGGCAAAATATTATAATAGAAAAGAGAGATTATCAATAACTGAATCTAATCCTGCTATAAACTTGATCTTAAAAACACTGACCTTAGCATTGCATTCATCCAATCCTTCCACGAATTCTCAGCTACTCTCATCATTATAATGATAAGTAACTCAATAGGTAGATCTAGAATTGATGGAGGAGAATTCATTGTAAGTTTTTGTGTGCTCTAGATTTTTAGCTAAGATAGATGTTTACATGTTCAGTGGGAAGGTTATATATAGCTGGCCATTAGATGTTATGAGGGCTATTAGGAAACCAAATCGTGATGCTAAACTATAATCATTTGCTGGATATCCAGAATTAAGCAGAATCGTTGCGAATCTTGTTGTAAGTAGGTAATAAAAAATCTCTGTATATAAGTGTTGTAATTCAATAAATATAAGATAAAGGACACTTAGTAAAAATAAATAGACTAATTCAATATTTAAAATAAAATTAATCTAAAAAGTACTTTATTCGAAAAGATGGAATATAAAGCTAACTTATGATACCAAATATCACTGCAAAATCAAGTTAACTTCAACACGAAGATTATACAGGTCAATGAACCTAAATAACTCGTCATCAGCGAAGCAATCTTTGCACCCATTTCTTCCTTGTCGTTCCGTGCTTCCCAAACATATCTTGACACCATCGACTAACCCACAAAAGTTGGGAATCGATACAAATTGATCAGTGTTCTTGAGGTTGAGTTTCGAAACTCGGCTAACTGCATGCCACCTACAT
>JAYMSL010001801.1:0-15927 GCA_036897195.1 Plantago coronopus
TAAAAGTAATAAAAAGTTTCCATTTTTAGAAATGGGGCTGGGTTGAGCGGACGCCCAAAATGGCAAAATGGGGCTGGTTTGAGCGGACGGAGGGAGTATGTAGCAACATGTTAGTTTATTGAAATTCTGAATTATATACAATGTAGGGCACATAGTTTCTCGTTGTCACTTCAAATGTATTATGTCGTGATGTGTTAGTTGATTGAAATTTTGAAATGTAGGACACGGAGTTTTTCACTAAAGATGGAATGCCGAAGTCGCCCTTTCCGAACGGATGGAAAGGGGAGAAGGGGTTGTATGCAGTAGGGTTTACCGGAAAAGGACTTCTCGGGGCTTCATCCGATGCATGGAACATTGCAAGAGATGTAGCTGATCTATGGAACAAGAAAAGCATTTGGAGATCATCAAATATTCTTCCAATATAGTCAAGAGATTAAACAAGATGAAAAGTTGGCAATTGCTAGGGGGGAGAGATAGGAAGGATAGATAAGTTTTCGGGGGCGGGAGTGCAAAGAATCAAAGTTTGAGGGTTGATGAGCAAACAGGACTAGAAGGCTAGGTGTTTAATTTTATTTTTAGTTTTTTGTTGGAGGTTAGGGTAGCATTCTGTATTTTATTTTCATCAGTTGTAAATAATCTCCTTTTTCTATTGGTAATTAATTTTTCAGCGTGTTCTTTTTTTTCTTTTTTTTTTTTGTCAGTTTGCTTTAGTTTGTGGCATTGATTCAAAAATTGTTCCTTTTGCATTGATTCAAAAATTGTTCCTTTTGAATGGAATGGAATGGAATGCATTCCCTTCCTAGAGATTTTTGAGTCATATAGAGCTAATTACCACATAAGTGGATACTATTAAAATAAAACAACCACTTCACTGAAGAGGGGTCATTTGAACTTTAAATTCATGGCGACCTTTTTTTTCTTTGAAACCACGGACAAAGCACAGGGAATTTATTATAAATAAAGCGTGATGTTCACGGAGGCTTGTACGAGTCCCAATACAAAAGGGCCTTCAAGAGCTCAAAATGATAATAGTTCCAACTAATACAAAGATTGCAACCATGATATTAACACTTCCTACTCTTGACAACGAAGCGCAGCTCAGTTGGTAATACGCTTCACTTCCAACCAATAGGTCGGGAGTTCGAGTCACCCCTTTGCCGTTTCAAAAAAAAAAACACTTCCTACTCTTGATGTACCAAACTGTCCAAGTTTTCAATTACATCCAAGCCGTGCGCAAGCACAACATTGCCAGTTCAAGTTAATAGCAGTACACCCCATGCATAGTGACCATATTCATGTGGACTTGAGGATTCTTAATGCCGCCATTGATACGCTGGATTCTCCTTGGCTTTATGAAAGAAACTTGGCTACATGAAAATAATATTTTCCTAGAACTAGTAATAGCCCATTCTAAAAATAACGCGAGTATTCGCAAGTTAGAATAAAGAGATGGACATTAGTCATTTCTTTGTACATAGTGAAATTACAGAACTCTGCAGTAAAAAGTATAAGAATGTTAGGATCGAATAACTTGAATAGAAACAAAGAGAATAATACAGTAGGACGGCGTTGTTACTGGTGTTGTATGTCAAGACACTTATAATAACTCCGGACCATATACAAAACTACTTTTATACTAAGTTAAATAAATATATAAGCACAACAACAGAATGTAAGTAAAAGAAGAGTTAAACTTTCATGCAATATTTCTATTGCACGATCCCCGTAGGGAAAACCACTGGATGAAAAATCTTCGAGTTACAGCAAGCCTTCTTCTCGATCTCTCACTAGCTAAACACAGGTGTGGATACGAGCACCACCCCGCCTAACCTATCACTTAGTACCTCCTAACCTTCTAGGTTATAAAGTCTGCAAAACACCACAACACAAGAATGTATAGTACATGTGTGTATTGAAGCGTTGTCTAAGTGGTAACTAACAATGATGAACTAAGACACATATATGTACTACTAGTCTAGGTCTTCGAAGTCTTCTTGGTTTAGGCAACCGAATTCTTCCGGGATTTGGTCTTGAGAATTTTAAATGGGATTTTTCTTCTTCACTTGATTTAGCTTGCTTTGGAAAATCTCCTTTATTCAAAGATTCTTTTCCTTAAATATAAGGTGTTGTCCTTGCTTAAAAGATATTCTCTCTTTAAACCATTATGTTTCTAATTAGGTAGATTCATGTCAATCTTCACAAAACTCACAACTGTAGAACTAGTTAGGTGATTAGAAAAGACAAAATCAATATTCATAAGTAATGCAGTGTTGTCGGCTAAGAGAGTTGTGAACAGAGTTTCCACACCAACCTGAACAACTCTCTGCACAGCAGATTTCATGCATTAACATTCTCCTCCTTTTTGTATTTTCTTCACAAAATCTTCATATGCAAAGTCAAGTAAGCACAATAAGACAGTAGCAGGCAATTGCAAACCAATGCGCAATTGACTAGGACTGAAACAACCTAATTAGACATAACATAATGTGTTTGTACATACAATCATCAATGATCGCACACCTTGGCACAATAAGTAAGACAAATAGTGTTCATAGACAGAGATAATAATGACAAAGCAAGCGAATTAAGACCACACAGTATCCAGCAAGTATGCTCCTCCTTGGCACCTGTAGTTGGATCAAGCTCTCCCCCTTAATACCTGACCTTCCCCTTGAGTTTGCAGGTTACTTTTCTCCCCATTTTTGTGAGGAAAGGGTAAAAAAGGATGAATATTGATTTGAACAAGGGTAGAAAGAACAGGATGAACATGGTAAGGGAGACTTCAAAACTGAACAAGAAAACATACACAATATATCGCAAGAGTAGTTGACAATAAGAGCAAGATATATGGTATGTAGTTAGATGCAACAGTTTTAGTCTTGTGAGCATTCTGACCTGTCCAAACACAAGGATTGTTGAGTCAAGGAAGAACAATTTCGTGGATAGAGTTCCTATATGAAGAATCATTTGCTGAGAAGCTCTAGTGGAACACAAGAGTGTTCATTTCTCCAGCCCCCGTGCATGATGCACACTCCCCAGAGAAGACCAAAAGACAAAGACAGACACAAGATGCATGCAGAAAAGAAATAAATAACGCAAACACAGAAACAGACCAGGTAACTCCAGTAGTGTTGAGTTTGGGGTTGTCCTAACTCTGAGATTAACTCGAACAAATTTAGCAGACACAGTCCAAGTATTTTTCACCTTTTGATTATATGAGAGTTCTTGACAGATTTTCCCTTCCAGTTTTGTCCAGCCTTCCATTCCATAGACTTGAAATTCCCACTCCTCGTGGGTCCACATGAACCAGTGTGACTATGAGAGGGATATTATGTCTCAATCACACGTATGACCTTGTCAACAGCAATGAAGATACAAGGCATACGGTTCATGACCCAAACATTTTTGAGTAGTGATATACAAATATAAGAAGCACATGTTGGTTCCCCATGCAATTGAAAAGACCGGGGCAAGTGAGGAAGTAGTATGGAACATAAGACGCGAGCAAGTGAGGCATGGCAATGAAAGTGAATCTAAGACCGGGGGATGTTAGAGTTAGCCGTCAAATTAATGCATACATAGAGCCGGTCTGGGTCTGAAGAAAGGAGAGAAGCACATGTTGGTTCCCCATGCAATTCAATTGAAAAGAGATTCCAACCCAACCATGCATATATATTAGTGACTAGTGAGCCATAATAATGATATTACATATCAATGTAGCTTTTGTTTGTTTTGTTGAATGAAATTGTCAAAGTATCCTCCCCATTTAGAATTTAGTACTCCACTTTATTAGCCAGAATGTGTTGTGTGACGGACGACTAATCTTCTCCAAATGATTTTGCGAATCTAGCTAGCTAGCTAGCTATATAGCCTACCTGCCTGCCTTACGTACGTACCGCCAGAAGATCTTCCTTCTTATTAAAGCGTATCTATGGCGGATACTTCACGGGCACGCTACCACCCAGTACAATTTGGTGCCAATATCAACATGCCAAAATGCCTAAAAGGCGGCGCTACCACACAGACTTGGTTTACCTAATTTGCCCCTGAAATCACTATCTCCCTTGTCACGTGACTGCCTAGTGAAGCTACACAGGGCTACGCGCGTGTAATTTCTCCAGTTAACCCCCTTCACAATTTACCTCCATTGGTTCTAAACTACCCACGTATACTTTCTGGCAAATTGCACTCGTACCCTCCGGCAATCTTAGGCGCGTTGCTGACCGTCACTAATTCTTCTTGTGGAGGGGAATTCCAAGATTTCAACTCTTCAACTCCAGCAGATTGAGAATTTACCCCCACAAGAAATTGCAGATTGAAAGTTTCAGATTGAGAGTTTTTCCTCACAAGAAATTGCAGATTGAGAGTTTCCCCTCACATCCTCAACTCCAGATTGATAATTTCCCCTCACATCCTCAACTCCTCTTGGCAAGCGTCGTCGTTTGGTTCATGCACCGGGTACTAATCTCGTGTGAGCCGGGTGCATAAAAGAAAGTACCGATGCACCGGGTACTAATCTCGTGTGAGCCGGGTGCATAAAAGAAAGTACCGATGCACCGGGTACTGATCTCGTGAGCCGTGCACCCAACAGTGTGGCACCGATGATCGTCTACGGCGAGTTTGGCGCCGACGGAGATGATGGGCCGATTAACTTGGCCTAGGTTTAATTGAATCGAGGAAGAATGGAATTCTAAAAAATGGAGATGAAGCACCGATTCATTTGGCTGGATTTAATTGAATGGAGGAAGAATGGAGTGTAAAAGAATGTAAAAAGCAATGCACCGATTAATTGAATTTTCAGAAAGAGGGACAAGAGAATAGGTGGATTAATCTGGTCCACAAACAAATCACGTGCCATTGCTGACGAAAATTGAAGAAAACTTGAGGGGCCTAAAATACAATTTACCACATTCAATGCTTATGCAACTACATAAAGTAGTACTTGTTTGAAAAAGCATAATCTGGTGGAAATGAAAATAAGTTGGGAAATTCATTTGAAAAATGGGGACTCAAAGTGTACTTCTGAGTAAATTCCCCGATACTTCACTCCTTTCAACCCAACCATACTACTACAATATTCATTAATTGTATGACTCACTAGTCAGCCTGTCAACTTGGACCGGATTTCACCATCCAATCCGCATCCAGTCCGGACTGGACACAATCCGATCCACAAAACTGGCAAAATTTATCCAACGGATTATTATCCATTAATCCGGACTGGATTTGGACTACATCCGTGGATTGACACGGACTCAAATGTATCCGTTAAATTGTGTATTTAAAGGAAATAAAATTGTTATTTTCAGTTTTTCACACATAAAAGTAAATCTGAAGCTTTTGGGTTAGGGTTTAACGTCTGAAGCATCTGCCAAGTCTCTCAGTTCGCTTGCTGTTCTTCATCATCTTTCCATCTTTTCTCTCAATTCGCTTGATGTTCTTCATCATCTTTCCATCTTTTCTGATTAATGGATGAAAATGAAAAGTCTTCAGGTTTGAGAGTTTCTTTAGTTCTCTTCAATCGATTTGCTCTTCTCAAAATCACTCTGTAGTCTGTTGCATTTTTCCTCTCCTCAATTTCATTAATTTGTCTAAACTTGATATGGATTTGATTAATCACTATTTTTGCTTCTGCTAATTCAATGTATGCCCTGTTACTATTCTTGCAACTCAAGGTTTTTCATGATTTTGAATTTGATTATGGATTTTTCCTGAACAAATTATTTCTTCTTAATTTTCATGATTTTAAAATTGATGATTCTATCCTATTGCTAACCCAGTGTTTATGGTTGTTGAAAAAGGAAAATTTATATTCTCAGAAGAAAAAAGGAAAATTTATGTTCTGTTTCTTTTTTGGGGATTAATTCGTCATGGATCATATTGGTAATCCGGATGGATTTGTGTCCGATCCGAGACGGATACGTCCGTTCCGGATAGCTAGAATTTTTTGATGGATGCGTAATGGACCTGATCCAGGTGGATTCGGTCCACAATGGACTGGACTGGATGGGATAAAATCCATCCATTTGACAGGCTGATGTAGTAGTTAGGAAAGTTAAGAATTATTAAAGTTTTGAATTATTATAGAAGATATTTTAATAAATTGTAAATTTAAGGACCTTGTTGCAATAAACCAAATAGATGTTAAAATTTGTTCTGAAAATATCAAAACTTGTTTTGTACATAACATTAGTGTATATAAATTTCTCAATTTTGTATAAAAAGTAGAAACATATACTCCCAGACACCAATCTAGCACAACCTTTTCAATGTCTAGAAAGAGTTGCAATCCTAAATCCCTACAACCAACTAGTTTCAAACATGTACCAAACAATCAGAGCAAATTATATCTAATCTCAATAAACCCAACCTGGTCATCTACAAGTACAACTCCCTCGGGGGTAATGGATAGCACAACTAGAACAAGAACCCCACAATATATCAGACAATAAGCCAACTCACAACATTAAGATTTAAGGTTTCGATAGAACTCATTGTAAACAGGTTAGGTTCAAAGGGCAAAATTGAAATACTTTACTTCTATGTTTTCCAGGAAAAAGTAAGTCTGCCTGATAATCTGATACAACGTTTTAGCAATCCTAGCCAAAATCTTAAATAGAAAGAAATATGTCTTAGGCAGCTGTCTTTTTAAGCTTAGCAAGCTCCTGTCGAACAATACCGGCCCTCTGCAAAACAAGAATACAGAAAAATTCAGAAAGCACACATCTGGACATTACAATATGCAGTGATCGTGACGAGGAACACTAAAACTGTTAATAAAAGACAAGGGCAGGGATGTTCTTAGACTACACACAAACGCATCAGTTAAATGGATTTATTCTGTAAACCGCCACCTAAGGAGGCTTAGTGGTGGTTCCCACATGAGATTGAACCAGGGCTATTCTTAGACTATATAAACATTGGCTCAGATAAGTGGCTGTATTCTGTACAATATCATCTTCCCTAAGAATGCTTAGTGCCAGTGGTTCCAACATCAGATTGAAGTGATTGTACTAATTATAATAATATGATCACGGTATTAGGTATTTTTAACATATACCAATACTTCAAGAAGATAGCATGTTCGTTACTAGCACTCCACATACACATGATAAAACACGTCAGCAATAGAATGAGCAGTACCTTAATTTTGACAAGCATCAACTTGAACCTGTCGAAATCATTCAAAGCAGCCCTTCTCTTCTGAACAATCAATTTCTTTCCCCAGGAGCTCTTCTCCCATTTGCCCTTGACATCTGCCACAACACAAATAAACAAACTTCAGATAGAATGCCAAACAAATAGCAGAGTTTTAGACTTCTATGACAACACCCACCGGCAGCCTCCATTGCAGCAACAAGAGTTTTCTTCTTAGGGGAACGCCTGATGTCAATCTTGATGTCAGTAAGCTGAAGCCTCTTAAAATTCATTTGGGTCCTTTCAATATCAGGTGAATCGACAAGAGCCTGCGTTCGTTTACAGGAATAAGAAGACATCAAACACAGCTTCTAAGAAGTCAATCATCTGTATATACTTCAATTAGTAGTAAACTCATTTCAGTAATTAAAACACCTCCAAAATCAAAAAATGCCAATCAGCATGTGCCACTAGTGAGCAATCTTCAACTCAGTAAATGTACCATAAACACTAATGCCAAGACTCAGGTAACAGAAAAAATCATTTGGGTCCTTTCAATATCAGGTGAATTGACAAGAGCCTAATGCTAAGACTCAGGGGTAACAGAAAAAATCATTTGGGTCCTTTCAATATCAGGTGAATCGACAAGAGCCTGCATTCGTGACAGGCATAAGAAGCATCAAACACAGCTTCTAAGAAGTCAATCATCTTTACATACTTCAATTAGTAGTAAACCTCATTTCAGTAATTAAAAAGGCTATGATAAGGAAACAATTGAAGATCCAGAAATTCAACACCATAAGCTACTATTCATCCATCTAAACCCTAGAATACCCCTCCAAAATCAAAAAATGTCCATCAGTGAGCAATCTTCCACTGAGTAAATGTACCACTAATGCTAAAACTCAGGTAACAGAGCTATCAGAATACACAATCCTAGCTATCGAATCTATCAGTGATAAACAAAATTCAAAATCCTAACACTTGAGCAATCCCATACACAACACTACCAAATCATTTAAAATTATAAATCAGAGAGCAAATTAATAAAAACATACGAGCTGAAGAAATTAAAACCAGCTACAGAAACAGCATAAACAGAGCAATTGACGTACCCGATTTTGGTCGATGACGTCAACAATGACAACAAGCGTGCCATAGTCTTTTCCGTAGTTGACAAGGGCCACTCTTCCGATCTCCACGTACCTCTTGAACGGCTGCACAAAATAGAAACAAAATCAGAAATCAGTTATGGGGTACGAGATGTATGATCTTGATGAAGACGACGGTAAATTCAATCACTCACCATTTTCACAGAGAATCGAGATTCGGCTTCTGATGAAAGGTGAGGCGGAGTGAGGAGAGAAGGCTAGGTTTAGATACAGGAGGTGAGCTCTTAATGCTGACGGATTATATATTGGGCCAGTATTGGGCTTGTTAATCAAAGGGTTGAGTTGGACTCGGAGCCCATCCCTCCGTTTCAATAAAAAGCTGCTAGCCACTCCCTAGTGCGGAATGTGGAGAGTCAGAGACGGTTAGATACTTGGACATTCCGCGTCAGCTGTCAAGAATGTTTAAGTTTCATTTGTCTAGAAGAAGAGAGTTGGGGGTTGGACATAGTTCGTCAAGGTCCGAATAATCACTTCAAGATAATATATACCTCAAGTATAATGTGATTGATGTTACCGTGGAAACTCTGAATTTGTAACTAAGGTGAGGGAACAATATTATTCAGAGTAACTAAATATAAAGCACATATATAAGGTCATTTAAAAGCCCGCCAAAGTTTGAAGAAAAGGCAAAAAAAAACACCTACCGTATAAAAGTACTATTGTATGCGAACGAATACGTATACCATATAGATTTGCTGGAAGATAAAACTACCATGAACAAGGTTCATTTAAATGCGGGCATTTATGTGACCTAGACAATAATTCTCTTACTTTGAACGTCTGGAGCGTCGCATAGGAAAAACCGGATGGATGACATGCGTTTGGTCCATTTTGTTTGGTCGATGGACTAAATTTGCCAACGATTTTGAAACTGTGGACTGCACATGCCAACCATTCCAAAGTGGTAGACCATTTTGCCATTCTTCACCTTTTTCACTAACACGAACGAGACACTAATTCGCCCTAATTTGTGTGTATGGGGCGCCATGTAGGCCAAGTCGGTTGGATGACACGCGTTTGATCTATTTTGTTTGGTCAATGGACTAAATTTGACAAACTTTTGAAACTCTGGACTAGAGTCGCCATGTCTTCTAAATTGTAGTGGGTGTGCATGCCGACCCCCTTCTTCTACAATAGTGGACCATTTTTTCATTTTACTATTAATCCATCAACAAATAAACGGGGCAATTTAAACATACATACTTGAGAGAGAACTGAAACACTAATCTCCTCGTCTTGGTTTTTGTTTCATGCACTTGCTCAATTCATGTTAAGAGTTCCATTTTTGATGATTGATGATGAACTAAATTAGGGTTCTTGATATAGTATAAATTGAAGATGAATAATTTGTGTTTTACCGGAATAAGGCGCTGAATAAAGCGTTGGATGAATATAATATAATATTTTATTTTTAAAATATTGATGATTTTTTTCTTAATTTGTAATTTAATCCTAGTGATGTGATTGTAAGTGTAAATTTATATTACATTTACAAATTGTAAAGTTGCTCAATCCAAGTTGTGATTGAACGGTCAATAATAAGTACAACTGAAAATATAAATTATACATATGACCTATGGAGTGTTCTAATATGGTGTTAACTACAACATATATGATTATACAACATATGTTGGCTTATTTTTAAATTATATTTAAACCGTCTTCTGTCACATTGTTTTCAGAAAGTTTCAACTTAAAATGAAATACGCAAAAACTTGTCATTGTATCTTGGTTAAAATTTCAAAATATCAACAATTGTCTAGTCCTAGAAGAAGATCCGCTATAAAGTACTATTTCCATGGCTTCCTTCTTCTTCAAATCTTAATTATCTCACTATATATAAATTAACACACAAATAGCATCCTCTAATTTTGGAAACCAACATTTGCATAATTGCTAAGCTTCACAACTAAATTTGCCTCCGGTGATCATCACCAACAAGCCAATCACGATGTAATTCAATGATTGTGTTATGCATTTTTCTTCTTAATTAATTACCACGCCTGTTCTGATTCTATAATATATTGCAATGTGTTCACGGGAGTAACATTCATTTCTTTGTTTGGCAGGAAATAAATTAGAGAAATATGAATATTTCATGCATTTACATGATATGTACATAATGTTGGTTTGAGTGCTTAAAGATTAATTTGTGAAAAAATGGGAAACTATTTGTGCATTGTGTGCAAAAATTACGGGTAGAAAGTTGTTTCTGTATTGAATTTTAATTTGAATTGATGTCAAAATGTGTTATTTGTAATTGTTGATGTTCATTATGTGGTAGGATGTACTTTACTGCACCTGAGGAGTTGGATGCATACTATCCTGTTAGACCAGAATGCCAAGCAGATGTTCCAAAGACCCGCTTCAAGGCCAGGGTAAGAAAAAATTATTCCCAATGTGTTCTAGCAACTTTCTTAAATAAGTTGGATTTTGTGAGTTGTTTTGATAGTTTGACTAGATAGTTAAACAATAGACTACCTCATGAAGAATGTCTTTCAATTTAGTATAATTGTTCTACGATTGTAATGCAAATTCATCTTGAACTCATAGACCAATTCTTGAAAGATTGCAAATGGATAATCTAAAATGGATGGGTCACATTCTAAACCTATGTGTTCTTTGTTATTACGTCATACCTTGTTGTCAGAATAATTTGACCGTGTATGGTCTTGTTTGAAAGTAGAACTCTTTTACTCATATTATATTTATAGGTAGGAAAAACTCTGAGTCAAAGAAGGTGGAACGCTGCATTTTCTCCAGATGGCCATTTGGACATAGCTGGTGTGCTCAGAAGAATCCAGAGAGGGGTAATATATAATTTCGTATCTATAGCCCTGGTTTATATTTTTTTACAAGTCACTTAATTAATTTGCATATGAAGTATTATGAGTAAGTTTTGTGTTTAACAGTCTAACTATAAGTTACATGTATACATCTATATTCTTGAATTTAATATCTATGTTTATAAACATATATAAGTAAGCATAGTTGTTATCTAAGCAGCATATGTATGTAAATCTACAACATAGGTCGGTCTAAATATATACGTAATACATTATTGATGATAAAACATATATTTTTATAAACATAGGTGGTGATATAATCAACAACATGGGTATTTAAGCCGGCCTATGTTGTGGATCATATACATAGTGGGTGTTTTTTTTTAAACGGCAAAGGGTGACTCGAACTCTCGACCTATTGGTAGAAAGTGAAGCGTCTTACCAACTGAGCTGCGAGTCATTGTCTTATACATAGTGGGTGTTATAATCATGAAAATAGTTTAGTCTATATTTTTAACTTATTATATTTAGACTGTTTAATACTAGACTTTGTAATATATTATTGTATTAAGACTAGAAAAATAATTATTGTGGAGTGATAAATTTTCAAGAGGCAATTGTGTTATGCAGTGCTCTTTCACATAAATCAACGTTCTCTAATGCGAAATTTACGTTATTTATAAACTTGCACTTGAACAAAGGAAAGGGAGCAGCTGGCATTGTACTTGTAATTGGATGATTTGTACAACAAAATGCCTTCAAGAAAACCTTTATTTGAATGAATTATTCCTAGCCCAAGTCTTCTAATGATTACCTTGAAATTTTGGCTATTCGCATTATTCTCCATATAGTTGGTTTTTTTCCTCATCAGTATAATATAACGTTATAATGGTTCTTTCGTAATTAAATAAGAACTATGTTCACATCTAATACGGTTATAATATTATATTAGTGGCATAGTGTTGGGATGTGAGAATTTACTGCATAATTATTAGTGTTATCGATCAGTCCATCCTAGCCAGGAAATGGTATTACCCTGCAGTAAGAGTGAAGGCTGGCAAACTAAACCTTAACAACAAAATTGCTTTATGTGCATTATGTTGTGTCCAAGTTAGTGACTCTTAAATGAGTTTGTCTCTTTGTTATATGAAAAGATTCCATTAATTTTAGGCAAAACATATATATGCAACTGACTTCAAGGGAAATCTACTTGCACATTATTTTTACCTTTTTTAGCAAACCAAATATTATGTGCAACTATTAGTGTTTGGTGCACACCTCAATAGACATGCAAAACAAAAGGGGTAATTCCAATTGAAGTACTCAATATTGTGAACCTTAAACATTTTACAATTACTGCAGGGCATTCATCCATTGATTAAAGGTGATGTTTGGGAGTTCTTGCTGGGCTGCTTTGATCCCGATAGCACACACGAGATGAGAAATGATATCAGACAGAGGCGAAGGTGACAAGCTATTTCACTCGTAGAGATGAGTTGTTTAAGAATATTGTTGTGATTAATTCTAGTATCTCAAAAAGTAAAAAAAAAAAATATAAGTTAAATAATTGTTGATTTATATCCGGATTTTATTTTTTTTCCACTCAAGTTTCAAATTGTCAGTGGAGTTTCTCTATCTTATAAATAACCTTCACACTAACCATGCATGTGTCAATTTGAACTCGTAGAGAACAATATGCTATGTGGAAAACTGAGTGTCAAAAAATGGTACCTGCTGTTGGCAGTGGAAAGTTTATCACATCACCTATTATTAGCGATGATGGAAAGCTATTGGAAGATTCGCAAGGGATATCAAATGGATGTACACTTGGTCAAAATGAGGTTCAGTGGATGCAAAACCTGCCTCAAATTGGTTTGTGATTTTATCACCATTAAGTCGTTTAATAAATATACTAAATATCACAAATTTTCACTAATATGTAATAATTCATATGAATTTGCATTTTTTACTTAATTTATTTGGTATGCCATTAACGAAATCTTATGTGCACGACACTCATATACATCCTATAAGGATAATTAACTATTATTGGCTCATTGGCAATAACTGTTGCGTTCAATGATGATTTTTTTTAATGTAATTATTTAATATAAACTACCAAGCTAGCACGATCATGTGATCAAACTTTTTCTAAGGTTATCTCCTCGAGTAAATTGAAATGATGAGAAGTATTAATGTACATAACCACGTGGATGCTATATAATTAATGATATGATATGATTTAACAAAGATCTTTGAACATAACTTATATTGCTTGGTGGTGGCAGCGCCGTAGAGCAAGTACATTCCATCATCAGTTATTTTACGCTCTCATGTACTGATATGTGTTGTTGATTTCTCATACATTAAAATAATGCCCCAGGCTTGGATGTTGTTCGGACAGATCGTACTCTAATATTTTATCAGAATGAAGCTAATCAAGCAAAGCTCTGGGACGTCCTAGCTATATATGCATGGAGAGACACAGATATTGGGTATGTTCAAGGTAATTTATTGGTTTTATGAGCACAATAAATTGGTTATCGAAGTAACATGTCTTACCATTGTTATTTTACACCCTTTGAGCAGGTATGAATGACATATGCTCTCCAATGATCATGCTCTTTGAAGAAGAAGCAGATGCCTTCTGGTGCTTTGAACGCACAATGCGTAGACTAGTAAGTTTATTTATGTTATCCTTCTTGGATATGCGCATTACATTATAACACATCTGACCATAATACATCTTTCAAAATAAATAAAAAATCAAAATACATCTTTAATCATTTTATTAGTATTTACTATCATACGTAATAGAAGTGCATTCATATAACTTATAGGTATAAGATTTTAAATTAGTCACGTTCTCATTTTCCCGTTGAATATTTTGGACAGTTTGAAAAACATATGTCAATTGTAATTCAAGTGTTAAGCGCAATGACAAATTTAAATCAACATTATTAATTTCATTTCTCCCATAAATAATAGTCACCAAACCATTTACGTGGAATTTATCTAATTATAATCATTTATTTCAAAAAGATCATATGAAAGTGAACTTGAAGTTGGGATCGGGATCGGGATCAACAGACAAATATAACTCTCTTATGCACTTATTATATCATATGTCTGCACATTTCCACCAACTTTCTCGGTACCTTGCCAAAAGTGCAACCTTCCGCTTTTGTAAGACGAGACATGTCTTCTTGATTGGTAGCTTTCCTATCACATAATCGTGTGGTGATTAAGGACTAATTTAATATAGCAACAAATCACCGGATCAACTAGAAATGACTATTTGGTCCAGTAAGTTTGACTCTGCCTCAAAATTTTAGGAGTCACAACTTCACTTTTTTTGTCAATTACTCTGTGAACTTTTACTCTTTGATAAAGAAGAGTTAGTCTCTTGAGATTGCACATTTTCCTAAATATTAGGAAAATGCACTTTTACATGCATTAAAAATTCTAGACATTAAAACACCAATCATTAAAAGTCCACACATTAAAGACACCAAACATTCCATACACTAAAAACACCAAACATGAAAAAGTCTGGACACTAAAACATCAATCATTAAAAAGATCAAGACTAAAAACATCCAGTTACTTAATAAGAAACCCCTAGATCAGCCACTAAAACACCAAGAGAAAGAGAAAGAAGGAAAAAAAGACAGCTGGTCGACCGGCCAGCCGGTTCAGCCACTCAGGTTCGACCAGAAACCAGTATGACCGATCCGTCAAACCATGAAATTGGTCTGACCGCACCGGTCAGACCAACATAAACATGATTTTCCTAAGTAGTAGGGAAATCCACAATTTTCAAAGATTTAGTGGATAAAATCATATTATATTCTCGTAGTTCCACAAAATGCATTATAAGTTATTTGATATGTAAACCTTCGGTTCCAGCATAGCGCATGGAAAAGTATGAAGGACTAACATGGCAATTAACTATGACATTTCGCCAAAACTTTTTTCGAACAACATACTTACTAATAGACCTGGCAATACTTATCTGAATCCGAAATTTGATCCGAAGTAATCCGATCCGAAATCTGATCTTCAATCTGATCAAACACGGTTGAACGATCCGAACATGATCCCCAATCCGATCTGAATCCGAACCGTAGTATTCAATAACCGAAATTGATCTGAAATCCGAATTGGCCCGAGTTAATCCGATCCGGAATATATATTAATCCGAAAGAATCCGATCCGAAGTAATCCGACTAAAATTTCATCCGAACAAAACCGATCCGAATTCAGCCAATCCGAATTCATCCGATCCGAAGTGCAACCGATCCGAAGTAAATCCCATCCGAATTAAATCCGATCCGAAGTAAATCCGATATGAAGTGTCTTGAGTTAAATCTAACTGAAAATCAGAAATCATTAGACTAGATACACATACACATGTTCCCATATGTTTGTTTGACTCATATGTTTCATCTATATTTCTCTATTATTTTAGACTTGTCCCATTTGTTTGTTTGACTTATATGAATTCATCTAGGGCGAATTTCATCCAGTACCCCTCATAGATTTTCGAATTACAAATGGATCCTGTTAGATGAAACAGTTACATCTAAATCCTAAACTGATTTTTCTTAAAATGGAACCAAACAAGTCTTTTTTTTTTGAAGATGCAAATTTATCCTATACTACTCCTACACTAACCTACACTAACCCAATACCACCTTATAACATCACACCAATACCAACCTTATAACACCAAATAAATCTCCACCTCCGGGAATCGAACCCGGGACCTATCACCAATACACCATGCACCTTACCACTGCACCACCCCCTCAGTTCAGAACCAAACAAGT
>JAYMSL010001802.1:0-15918 GCA_036897195.1 Plantago coronopus
ATCACAAACCCAGTAACAATGAAACCAATCTGAAAGTGAAACAATACAAGAAAACAAAGCAACAAGACTTACATGACCAAGAGAATAAATGTGAGAAGGGAGAGGACTGAGGCCAGAAGCCCAAGAAGGAGGCGAGTAAGGGTTGTTGCTAAGGAAGCCAAGACTGGGTGATTTCACTTGCTGTTGAGTCTGTGTGGAGGAATCCATTGATTTGACTGATCGGGCGAATTGGTGACGCTGAATCAGCAGTCTTTGCGAGATGAATTTGTTGGTGTGCAATGGAGCTGGAGTAGAAGAACAAGGAGTCCAGCAGAGTTTGCTCAACAGCATCATATTTCTACTTGTTTTGTCCTTGTCTAATATTTTATCTCACTTTCAGATATCTGTAGTGGGTTAATTGCACATCACCCCCAAACTTTTGTGTCTCTCACATTTTTACTACCCCTCTCTCGATTATGGATCAAAACGTCGGCTTTGATATGTCTCCCGGTTCTTAGAAAATAATCTAATTTTGAAAATTCGTCAAATGTGATGACTACCTAGTTGTTTGGAAATGAATTCGAAGTTATTTTTTTCCTAAACGTTCATGGGACTATCTTAGTTCAACAACGTGACATATCTCTTATACTACTTCACTTGGTAGGTTCTATTAAGTTCACCTTAAATTCAAAGATTGTTCAGTTCAGTTTAGTTACATGTACTTAGAATAATATAAGTTCAATTTAGATATTTAGGTAAATTAAACCTATACTTACACTTGCTTGATATGTAGTTGGAATTGAAGATGATGTATGATGATTTATATTGTTTTTTCGGATAGATTGAGAAGACCGTAGGTATACTGTAGTGGGCGTTAGTTTATAGTTGGTTTACCAATCTTGGACGGTAATAAAATCGCATTTTAAAACAATTTATTAATTTTTTATTTTTTTTTCAAATAAAGTAAACGACAAATCTAATTACGCTAGGCATACTCCTACATTATTCGCATACCATCATTATAACTCACACTTACCACTCAACTACTCCCTTTAAGAACTTTGTAATTGCATACATATATATATAAGCTATAATATCATATATTTTACTGAATCGATCTAAACTCAACTAAATTAATCTGAACAAACCAGAACAAACTTCATTTACAGTAAACGGAACGGAGTGTCGTAGTCTTAAAAAAGAATTAAAAACATAGTAGTACTAGAGAATCGAGGAATATTCAGAATCTCGCGTTTAACTGAAAAAGGTCGAAACAAAAAGGAAAATAAGTAAAAGAAAACCTAAACTTTTGGTCCACGGAACAGTACTGCTTCTGCTTCACACTCCATTGGAAGCTCAAAAATACTTCTCCACCATTAACCTCCTCTCTCCATTCCAATTCCAACAGAATTACAGTCCTCATTTTCCCTAATCTATTCTAAACCCTTGATCGATTACTCTCGACCCCATAACCAGCATTCATACAACAACACCAATGGAGAATTTCCAACAACTTGTTATGAAAATTGCAACTGCTCACGGATTAACCCCTCGCCACAAAACCCGAGTCCAGAACCGCTTAGATAATTTCCTCACTCTGTATAAAACGCCTGATCACCCTCCTTACTCTGCGGTAATTTGCTCCCTTTTCAGCTTTCTGGTGAATGCATGAAAGATTGGATTTTTATGTCATTGAGATTACTAATTGGAGTGCGTTTTGCATATTCTTTTTCCTTTTCGAATTGTGTGGCTTCTTCTGTAATTGGTCGAGTTCATGCATGTAACTCTTGTTTTGGAATGTTTATTTTTATTTATTTTTGTTGGACATTTTGTTAATCAGGGATTCAGGGCACTTTTTTATGTTTCTGTACTATAGGCCAATGTTGTTTGGTGGTTTTTTTGAGTTTTGATTCATGTAGAGTACATTTTATGTACTTGCTCCGTTCCATGACAAGTGCGACACGGTTTGGTTTTCGAGTCAAATTTAATGAAGTGTGTTTGTTTTGTGGTATTTTATTGGTGTATCGTGTGAATGGTTACCTTTTTCGTTACTTTTAGTGACAATTGTGTAATTATTCGCAAAATTGTGTATATATTTAATGTTATAGTGGGAGTTGTAATATAGATATAAATGTAAGTGTAAAACTTTGGAGGACATCAAATAATTAGGAAATGTAAAACTTGTCACGGAGGAAGTAGGATTTTGATCATACAATATGTTTGGACATGAAGAGAATTTGAATTTCCTGAACCTGTACAAGTAGTGTGTGCTGGTGTCTGTTTCAACTTTTTGATAGCTACCTTATTTTGGGGGTCTCAGGGAGAAAATTCTGCCTCTGTAAAAACTTGTTTGCATATTTAGCAAAGGCTGAAACCTGGGATTCAGTTCTGCTAGTTGTGGTTCTCTGGAAACTACATGGTGCACTCCTTCATGGTTTGATGTGCTCGCTGCTTTTTCGGATCTTCTGTTCACTTAGACCGGTTTTTTCAGCAGCTGGAGTAATTGGAATAATGAACACTTGAGCATTTTCACTATATCAGACTGTAAAGTGTAAACTCAAGTCATGAGTTATTTATGTAGTTTTCACCACTGTGAGCTGCATGTTAGGAATGTAAACATAAAAATCTCCATTGATTACTGGCAGGAGGGGATCTAGAAAAAGATTCATGTCAAACTCACAATAAATATAAAACTGCAGTATAATTTCTTTACACCCCGAATCGCAGCCTCAACTGTGTAGATTCCCCCTGAGTATTGGCATAGTCAATGAGCAGATAAGCAGGGCAGTTTTTTGCATACTTAAAGTGTTAAATTGTCTGCACTTATTTATGTCTCAAAGAGATGGTAAATATAAAAGCTTCATCATGCTACATAGAGTGTGCGTATATATACATTGTTAGATATGCTGCTTGAAACGGTACTTGGAGTCCCTCATTTGGTCATTCTCCATGTCTTCCTCAAGAGAAACATGTTAAACTTTATGATGAATAGTAGGTTTTTATCTAAATCAATAGTTGAGTAAGTTTGCATATATTTTTCTCGTTTAAAATACTCTGGGTTTGAGTCAAAGGAGATCATGTCCTTTACTCCTTTATGGCAATGAATCATACCTGCATTATCATATGTTTTTGCTGAACTTGCGTGAATGAACTAATTTACCATATCCAATTACATATTTCATCCAGTAGTGTTATCATATATTCATAATCTTCTCAATTCTTATTCCTTTCGATGTTGTTCGACCAAACTTAAGAAAAAAAAAGGCAGAGAAACAGTCTTTTACATTTAGATGCAAGTGTTTCTCTTTGGAATTTATATTTACCTCCACTGCCATAATTTTCAGATCATTGAGAAGGCCATTGTGGAGCTGGATGAGAACGAAGGGTCCAGTGAGGAATCTATATCTCGGTTTCTGAAGAAAGAATATAAAGACTTACCGTGGGCGCACTCAACATTACTGCAACATCATCTTGCTAAACTTTGTGAATCTGGCATTATTATATTGACACGAGGCAAGAGGTATGTACTTGCTGGGACTAATTTGAATCTCAATACGACGACCACGAAGAGTAAGAAAAGGCGAGTGAAAAGGGTATGGAAGTCGGACTGGGAGAGGCAGTTGACGAGACGACGGCGTAAGAAACAACTCAGTCAAAAAATGAACCAGCAGAAAGGCGGCGAACAACTTGAAGTGATTGAGAAATATTCTGAACCTAATGTTCAAGGACAACTATTTATTGAAGATGTTCAGGACGTAGATAACCTTTCTGAACTTTCAATCCCTGAAGGGCCGCCTCCTGGTTTTGAATTTGTTAGAGTTGGCAAATCATCTCCACTTGGGCACAATCAAGAAATGATTGTTGAGAGAACTTCCTCTGAACCATCAGTCAAGCTCAAGAATGATACTTTGGAACTCAATTCAAAGACCACTGTTGAAGCTGCTATGAAGTCTGGGCAGGGCGAAAAGTCTTCTCAAGCAATTGTGTTGGGCCTGTTGGCTGAGCCTGTTAAACGGTCTTATCGTAAGAGGCTTAAAGGACATGAGCTTCTATCTAATACACCGAGGCGCTCTCCAAGATTACAGAATACTCCTGAGCAGACAGATGAAGAAGAGAAAGAACTTAGTTTAGCAATTGTTGAGCCACGAGAAGACTTAAAACTGGCTCCCATTGAAGAATTAACTAAACCTGATCATATGAAGAGACCGCTGAGGCATTCTCGAAGATTACAGAATACTCTCAAACAGGCAGATGACAAAGATAGAGAACTTAGTTTAGCAATTGTTGAGCCACAAGTAGATTTAAAACTGGCTCCCGTTGAAGAATTATCTAAGCCTGATCATATGCAGAGACCGCTGAGGCGTTCAAAGAGACTTTCTGACTTGGCTGTTATCTCTGAGCCTGAGGTTTGTGACTTACTAAACTCGAACCCTTCTACTGACTTAAGAAGACCACAAGATGACCCAGATCAAGCTATAGGGCGAGAGATAGTTCTACCTGTTATGCAGCAACAAGAACCCGATATTAAAGATTCTGAACTTGTAAGAGCAGATATGAATGAGATCAAGTCTACTGAACTTATAACTTATGTTCGGAGGAAAAAGGCCAAGTTTCGAGAAAGCACAGCTATTGTTAGCGATGCAGAAAAAGGACTTGCTATAGAACTAAGTAAAACTCCAAGATCTACAGTATGTGAAAGTGTTATAGATCCGAATGATCCACTCCTGGGACCAGTAAAAGAAGCTAGCATTGACGAGTCCCGGAATCAATTGAAACCAGACAGCAGAGAGGAACCAAGAGGACGTGAGCGGAAATCTGATGCTATAGCTATGAGTAACTTGAGATCTTATGCTCAACGAAGAGTAAGTGACCTGGGGCAGAAAATGAAACATGGCGTAGACGTTTCTTGCAATGCCTCGGTGCTGAGAGCTGGAGAGACGTTGTTACCCAACGATGTTGTTCCTAATGATAAGAAAAGGTTTAATGAAGAATTTCCCAAAATCAGACGGCCTGGAAGGCCTCCAAAGCGTCGGCAAAGAGGAAATGGCCCGGGGCAGAAAATGAAACATGGCGTAGACGTTTCTTGCAATGCCTTGGTGCGGAGAGCTGGAGAGACATTGTTACCCAGCGATGTTGTTCATAATAAGAAGAAAGCACTTACTGAAGAATTTCCCAAAGCCAGACGGCCTGGAAGGCCTCCAAAGCGTCGGCGTTTGGGAATGGCCCCAAAAGAAAAGATGGAATCAACTAAAGTTAGGGAAGTGCAAGTACTGCAGCAATCAGCTACTAGTGGGAGGCGAAATACTCGGCTGCTTGTAAACCTCTTAAGAGAAACGGCCGTGGGAGACGACGCACACTAGTGTTGAACAAGGTTCTTGCATGTTTGAGAGGATGAATAGTCATTGAACAGGTGTTGTGTGTTTGAGCTGTATTATCCATTCCACTATTGCAGCATCATAAATGTTAGTATGTGCCCATGTCTCTGCGGATCTCTTCTTTCTGTTTTTCACTTCAAAAATCTCATTAATAATTATCTGTCCGTGATTTGTTGGATATCAGCAACATTCAAGCATTTCGGGTAAGTTTGTAGAGAATTTAAATGTGTTTACTGTACTAACTCGTTATGTTTTCGAGATGGCTGAAAATTCTCGTTTGATTCCGCAACTGACAGTAGGGGTGGCAAGAGTCGGCTATTTACCACATGTCTACAACCATGTCATAACTGTTCATCAACTGTTGACATTTGGACAACGATAACCAAAACCGTTGAACAACCTACAATCAAGTTTGTTGACAGGTTTTGCTTATGGTTACGGTTAATAACCGTTGTTTATATGCTAACGGTTAACGAGCAGTTATAACACAATTGTGATAAATAACTGATCATTGTCACCTGTGAACGGTATCTCGCCAGTGATCTTGCTCCAGAAAGAAATGGATGTTTCTAGATTGTTTCGGTCAGAAATTCGATGTGTCAAGAGTCAATACTGAAGATGCAGAAATTATCAAGGGAGGTATGAGTATCCAAAGATTCTCTTCAGTTCACCCAAACGAAGCAAAAACCAGAACAAACCGTGAGATCAGTTGCTTTGGCATCTAAACCAACATGGTATAATCTTTTTTACATGATAGATTTTCGACTACATTATATATATTATTATCTAATTTCTTTTATTTTGCAACAGTTGCCCTCTGGCCCCTTCGCCCATTCTTGCTTAGTTCTAAGCCCGGAAATTCAATTATCATTGCTTAGTGAATGTTCAATCCAACTTATATCTAAGTAGTTATGTTCAAAAGCACGGATTATGTTTAAATCAAACTCATTGATATGCAAGTGTTTTGTGACTTTTGTCTCTGTCGTGCTTTCAAGAATATCCTAATGTTCAGTGTATGTCTATTCACTTAAAACCGACCCTTGTACCAGCTCGATTCCTTTCACCTCAGTGCATATTTGATCGAACTATAAGTTTAAAACTGTAGAAGTGTCATGAGATCGATCACTAGATTCTTTTTAAAGGATTAAGCAGTTCTGTTTTTCAGGAGTTTGCTACGGAGGAGGGGCTAATCGAGTTAGGCTCCGATGAGTTCAACTTAAGTTCAGTTCATTATATACTTCATATAAGTTTGCTATTCCAATAATCCCATCTACATAGGCATATAATATATATCCAATCAATCGTGTTTGAGGTAAACCTTGTGATTATTATAGAGATTTTAAGCTGGTTTTTTTAAAATGAGCTCCTCTGATTAGGCATTAACATTATAACATAGACCTTTTTGATACAAATCGAAACCGTAACCTCTTGATACGGGTGTCTAAGTTCGAACACGATGTTCAGTAATTAAAATTAAATTAGAATTGAATAAATGGAGTGAAAAAAAAGAAACTGGGAAGAATAGTGAACCTCTCAGACAAATGCCTCGATTGTCATCAAGATTTTAAGAATGGATATCAGACTCGTCATCTTTGATAATCATCACTGAGATTCACATAATACTATTACCCAGCTTTAATCCAAGATAAAATGAAAACGGAGAAAAATGTAATGGCGTTTGGAGGCGGATATATGATTGAAAACCAAACAGACACCACCGGAAAAAGCAAAGCTTTATCCAGCTGATGCCAATCCGGAACACGATATCCGTACTATGATGCCATTAATCGATCTAAAGGGCTAACATTTGCAGGGCAGCTACAGAAAACCTGTAGGTAAATTCAGAGCCATTGGCAGAAATTGATTTCTGGCTCTGCCCTTTTTTGCATTTAGCCCTAAAAAGTAAAATCCCAGAAATTGAATTCAAACCAGTAAAAAATCTTATACTGAAAATGCAAAGATTGATTACAGAAAGGGGAGAAACCCGAAATCCATAGCATGAATGAGTTTGGAAATCGATGATTCACAGACAGGTTGATATCACAGCCGATTTCCAAACACATACATGCTATAGAAGCTCCGGGATACACCAGCCCCAATTTCAGAGATGGTAGAAGAAAGGGTTTATTTTCAAGGGTGGCGTTGCGGCAGCTCAGAGAGGATTCAGATTTCAGAAACCCTAATCAATTTGAGGAAGACAATTCTGGAGAGGCACTATATATAGCAAATAAAATCTCAGATGAGAATTAAGTAATTGCATTTCACACCCTCTACTTATGGCTAATTTACATCTGTGTCTTCTTCAGGGCTGAGTAAAGACAGATCGAACCTAAAAAACCGACCGAAACCGACCGAGAACCGAACTGAAAAAATTAACCAAGCTTATATCGGTTCGGTTCTCGATCCACAGAAATTCTGATTTTCGGTTCACGGTTCGGTTCGGTTTTTAACCGTCGGTTATCGGTTAAACCGAGAACCGAAACACTTATTATTATTTATTTATTTATAATTATTATTACCTACCTATAAATATCTTCTCCATTCTTTTGCCCAGATCTGCACTTCTCTCTCCTCTCCCGTCCTCCTCGCCGGCTCCTCCTCCCACAGCCTCACGCCGCCGCCGTCAGTCGCGCTCGCGCCTCCACAGTCTCTCCTCTCCTCTCCCGTTCCTGCTGCGCAATCCTCCTCCCACAGCCTCGCGCCTCCACAGTCTCTCCTGTCCTCTCTCTCCCGTCCGTCTCCGCAATCCTCCTCCCACAGCCTCGCGCGGTCGCGCCTCCACAGTCTCTCCTCTCCTCTCCCTCGCGCCTCCGCAATCCTCCTCCCACAGCCTCCCTCCCGTCCGTCTGCTCTCTCGTCTTTTCTTTCTTAATCAGGTTTGGGGAATTGGGGAAATTAATGGAATCGTGATGAAGGAGAATGGATGGAGGCTAATGAAGAGAAAAGGGAGGCTGTGTAAAATGTAGACAGAATTTATTTAAGCTTTTTTTTTCTTCTAATTCAATCGGTCCAAATTCGGTTAAAACCGAACAAATCCGACAACCGTTCGGTTAAAACCGACCCGGTCCGCAGAAATTGAGAATTTCGGTTTTCGGTTTTTTCGATTCGGTTCTGTACCATGCTCACCCCTACTTCTTCTACTTGGTAAATTGCAGTACTAAATTACTCATGTTTCTCTCCCATGGCAAACCCTCTGCTCTTACGAAATCTACGCAGAATCTCTCTCTGTTCTTCACCTATCAGGTATGTATCTGCTCTTATTCATTAAAAAGTTACTCTTTTTTGCAATCTTGTAATTCGGTTTTTCTGTTTGTGCAAACATCAGGCAGCTTCTTTGGAAGAGTCATGAATTACACAATTTCACTTTCTCAACGCCTTTACTGCCAAGATTTTGTTTTGGGTTGAGCAATAACGGGCTGTCTCAATGGAAGAGAAGCTTCAGTTTTGGTCATGTGCATTTGGTTATATCACCGCAAGGGAAGCCCAAATTCGAGATTAATGAATGTGATCCTCCGAAAAAGCACAAATGGCTGAGCAAGAAGAGGTTTAAGACGAAGATTATGAAAGAAAAGAAGGAGAGGAAAGCTTTTAACAAGAAAGACCCCAGAAGGCTTACTGTCAGAGGAAAGAAGCAGAGGTTTGCTACTCCAGAGGAGAGAATCAAACAGAAAATCGAAAATGTACGCGAAAAAAATCCTAAAGACTTCGCTTTTATCGGATTTGTTTTACTGTTTTAGTGGCTTTTCCATGTTTATAATTGTGTCATTGGTTGATTTGCTTTTTTGTTTATAATGATTTATTCCTTTAGCGATTCCGAGTAGCTTATAAAGATTGTTACTGATGGCTAGAATGGTGGAAGTTCAAGTAATCAAACCTGTTTGGGTGTATCTATCTATCTATCTACAAAAAACTAGTAGACGAGAACTGGCTTCTATATTCACCGTTATTCCTTTAACACTTTTTGGTAGTCAGCTTGAGGATTGGATGATTTGGTAATTAAGTTAAGAAGCACTTCTCTCTGCATTTCACTTCAGCTGCTCAAGATTACATTGATTAGTTTCATGATAGATGCTCTATGAATCAATGTGCTCTGTGAAATATATGCTTCTGTATAATGTTATGAGACTGTTCCATCTTCTTTTGGACTGCTGGATAGATGATTGGTCATTCTCTGTAGTCTGTATGATTTTCTTCAGGTTTTGAGTTTCTAATTTTAGCTCCCTACATCTCGTTGTTTTGTTACAATCGATATGTTGTACTAGTATTTAGGAAGTTATTTCTGGATGCATGAAAAACTCTGAGTCTCTTCTTGACTTCTCCTCCTTTGTCTGCACTTGATGATCTATAACTAGAGACTGTGAGTGCTAAAGTTAGAGACAGTTTTCATGTACTGAGCTTTAGTATATAACGTTTTAAACTTATTTGAGTAATAATTCACTAGTAAGCAACTGCTATACATAATTGATCCTGTTGGTGTTCAGGCTAAAATGAAGGAAGCGTCATTAATTGAAAGGCTGAAAAAGTATGAAGTTCCCAAAGCTCAGGGTCCAGTAGTTGAACCCCATGACCTAACAGGTGAGGAACGACATTATATGAAGAAGATGGCTCAAAAAGGGTCTAATTATGTTCCAATTGGCGTAAGAGGGGTCTTTGGTGGAGTGATTCTTAACATGCACCTACACTGGAAGAAACATGAAACAGTCAAGGTCATCTGCAAACCTTGCAAGCCTGGCCAGGTACACGAGTATGCAGATGAAATAGCTAGACTGAGTGGTGGAATTCCAATCCAGATAATTGGAAAGGATACTATTGTTTTCTATCGAGGAAAAAACTATGAGCAGCCAAAGGTCATGTCACCAGTTGATACACTGTCAAAGAAACGGGTAAGTACCGTACACTTATTAAGCTTAATAGTAGATGCGATCATGCGAACTATGTTTATTTACAAGAATCTGTAGTTTTTAAATGTGTGATCTTACTGGGTATGATTCAAAAGAAGTAATCATGTATCTGTACTGACTGCACATCCCATATTACCTCTAATCCTTCCCCCATTAGGAATTTAAGATTTCAGATGGAAGGGCCCTTCACATTGAGCAATGACTTCTTCTGGATTCTCGTAAAGTGGAGATTTATCTGCCATAACTAAAGTGGAATAGAAAGTTTGTTGTCTTCGTGTGATCTACTAACATTAGTGGAATGCTAGATTGTGTCTTATATAATTGTTGCATTGAGTACTACTCCTTTTGATATACTCTTTACAAAATGTGTGCTGGATTACTTATTTCTCATTAAATTCTGTGTTATTTGTTATCATGAGAATACATGTTTAAATGTTTTGGATAAAATGGATTCTGCGTATTGTCTTGTCCGATATATTGACATGGTTACCTCTATAACATCACCTGGTATTATTTGAACCAAACAGAATAATGCTCTTAACGTTATGAACCTCATAATTTCTCTTCCATATAAACGTTTGAGTTCTATTTGCAAGATCATTCTGCATTTCATTTGGTCACTGTTCTTGAACTGATTCATAGAAGGACCATGGCCTTATTCTGTTGAAGCTCTAGTTGGCTGGTTTCATGTTTTGCAGATTTGCTTGTCTTTCTGATGCATCTAGATTGGAAATGATCTCTGTGTTAAATGTTCTATTTCGTTATTATGGGCCTGTAAATGTTCATCTTGCAAACAATATTTATTTGAGAATCATGACTGTAAGTGTAACTAGTGTTTTTCAGCAACAGTTATCCCTCACCCTGATAGACTAATTATCTTGCCTTTCTACACCTATTAATAGCAATTCTACATGTTCTTTTATCTGTATTCAGGCCCTGGAAAAATCTAGATATGAACAGTCGCTCGAGTCTGTACGGCGCTTTATTGCTATTGCTGAGAAGGAGCTAGAACTGTATTTCAGGCATGTTGCACTTTATGGTGATCCAAATAATAGAGATCCCAAATCAATCCTCGATCATTCAACAGACGAGATTGAACGAACAGGCAATGCTAATCAGATTCGTAAGAGCAGAGGTTCAGAAGTTTCTAAAGGAGAAGAAGCTGTGTATTCAGATCAAGGGATGTCCGAAATAGAGGATAATTATGACAGCGAGAGTGAGTTGGATTCTGAGAACGCACTCAGTGATAACGCGGTTCTAAGTGACCAAAGTGTGGACGATGAGTCGAGTGATGTGGAGGAAGGTCTTGTATCTTCTGATGCAGAAAGTTTAGATGATAATACTTCATTTAGTATGGAGCAATGTAAACCAAAATTTAGTAAGAACTTTGACAACAATTTGATATGAACATGAAGGTTGAATAAGTGATAGTGATGATATATAATCGCATTGTGATTCGTTTATTACTTCACGTTTTGTTTAAGTTACTCCGAACCATATTAACCTTTCCATTTTGCCATTTTGGATGTCCCACTCCCATTTAAAGTTATACGTTTTCATTTTCGTACATCCGACTTCCACTAACAATAATAAATATATTTAAAATTAATTACCCACTAATTTTTTTTTTGAGGAAAAATAGATTTTCATTCATCAATAATCTCATGAACTTACATCAGTGTTTGCACAAGGCAACTCATCATGTCCAGCAGCATCGATTTCACATTCAAACGCTAGGTGATGTGCTAACATATTTGCACTTCTACGTACATATCGAAATGACACAGAATCAAAATTTCTAGTTAACTGTTTGATGTCCTCGATTATACTACCAATGTGTGATAAAGATGGCTCGGAATTCTGCAACTGTTTGACAAGCACCAGGCAATCCCCTTCCAGTATAACATGCCGAGCACCCAGACAACAGGCCTCCAGCAGTGCTATCCTTGCTGCCAAAGCTTCAGCGATTTCTGGATTACGGACATATGGTGCGTGATGTTGCCTCCATCTGCAAACCGTGCCACGATCATCACGTATCACAGCCCCCATACCTGCTCCAGGGCGATTGGCCCTCACAGACGCATCAAAGTTAGCCTTATAAACTCCCTGCATAGGCGGCTGCCACGTCTCTGTTGCCCTCGGCGTCCTGGGCGTCGCATAACTCAGCTGCGCATCTTGTAATCTTGTGATATAGCCTTGAACAAATCGAACCAGCTCGTCAGCATCTTGTTCCTTCTCATTGTGAACTTTATTGTTCCTATTGTACCATAGGCTCCATAAAGTTGTAACAAATAGTTCCAGCTCTTGACTTGAAGTTACATCTCTGACTATACTTACCCAAGCCTCTACACTCTGCGTTTCTGTGTATACGGCCGAGTGAGGGAGCAAAGACACCGCCCACACAAGTCGGGCATAAGTACAATCTCGGAATATATGTAGTAGAGTTTCCTGTGCAACCGTACATAATGGGCAATCGACAGTGATATCGATTCCTCGACGAATAAGAGTCGGTCTCACAGGCAATGCATGGTGTAAGAGTCTCCACATAAACGTTTTCACTTTACCTGGGAGATGAAGCTTCCATATCCAGCACCAATCTCTGTCCGTAGAATTACTACTGCCTGCCCCGTCGTTCCTGTTCACATCCTGATCAGCCCGCAATTTTCGAGCCAAGAAGTATGCTGTGCGAACCGAGTAAAAACCAGTAGTTGATAGCCTCCAATATCTAATATCTTCCATTTGAGTCGTAGGCAAAGGAATGCCTAACACTGCCTCTGCATCCACATCCAGTAAAACGGTCCGTACTGTATGTTCATCCCAAAAGCCCGGGTGGTCGTCCATTAACTCAGAAACTGTGCATCCTGTATAATTACTCGGGACTGGAGTGATTAGGCGCTGGCAGCCCTCCCGTGGTAGCCAACTATCTTTCCAGACATAGATCCTTCGTCCATCTCCAATACGCCAAAGTGTACCATCCTTCACCAGCTCTATGGATTTATATAAGCTTTTCCAGGTGTAAGAGGCATTAGAATTTGCCTTGACATCAAATACATCACAGTGAGGAAAATACTTGGCTTTGAAAACTCTGCTCAAAAGTGATTGCGGCATTGAAATGATACGCCAAATTTGCTTGCCTAGCATGGCTAAATTGAAAGCTCGAAGATCCCTAAACCCCATGCCTCCATTACGCTTAGATTCACATAGCAAAGACCACTTAGTCCAGTGAATGCTCCTTTCCTTGCTGTTTCCCCACCAAAACGCAGCAATGATGGATTCAATCTCCCCTAGAAGAGTATCAGGGAGCTTAAAACACCCCATAACGTATGTAGGAATAGCTTGAAAGACCGATTTGATAAGAACTTCTTTACCAGCTTTAGATAGACTCCTGTTCTCAAAATTCTCAAGCTTGGCCCACACTCTATCCCTGAGCCAACTAAAAACTTCTTTTTTCGATCTGCCCATCTCTGTAGGGAGGCCCAAATATTTCTCGTGCTTATCCACCACCCTCACTGGAAGGCAGTTCCGAACAGCCTCAATCGCCTCCTGGTTTGCATTCTTACTGAAGACCACTGTAGATTTTTCCAGGTTGATTTCCTGGCCCGACGCAAGGCTATAGCGGTGTAAAATGCTATTTATTTCCCCTGCCGCCCCAGTAGTAGCCTGACAAAAAATAAGTGTATCATCAGCGAACAGGAGATGGGAGATCCTCGGTGCTAGAGGAGCCACAGCGACTCCCTTAATCACCTCCCTCCTTTCGGCATCTCGGAGAAGAGCGCTAAAAGCCTCTGTACACAGTAAAAACAGATATGGTGATAGGGGATCCCCCTGACGGATACCCCTCCCTGGCTGAAATGATTCCAATTGTTCCCCATTAAACAACACAGAATAAGACACAGTTCTCACAGTAAGCATAATAAGCCTAACAAAGTTTCTTTCAAAGCCTAACCTCTCAAGTACACGTTCTAGGAATGACCATTCAACCCTATCATATGCTTTACTCATATCCAATTTTAAAGCCATAAAGCTTTCCTTGCCTGTAGTCTTTCTTTTTAAGAAATGGTTAATCTCATAGCCACAAGAACATTGTCAGTAATTAAACGGGTAGGTATAAAAGCTGACTGTGTTTCAGAGATGATATTATTCATGTGCGGTTTGAGGCGGTTGGTTATAGCTTTAGAGGCAATCTTGAAACAGACATTGCTCAGGCTAATAGGTCGAAACTGAGTAATCTTATCTGGTTTTTTGCACTTGGGGATTAAAACAATGTGTGTGAAATTCTGTTTAGCAACTAGTGAATGATTATTCAACAAATTCAAACAGAAAGCAGTAACACTGTCACCGACAATATGCCAAAAACGTTGATAGAAAAAAGCAGGTGTACCATCAGGGCCAGGGGATTTCAAAGGGAACATATCAAAGAGTGCTCGTTTTACCTCGTCTGGTGTGAATGCTCGGCTAAGGTCCTGGTTTATACGCTCATCAACTCGTGGCTCCAGCACACTCACTACATCATCAATATGCTCGTCGACTGGACTCGTAGAGGCAAAGATACTCCGAAAATATCTATTTATAATATCTCCCACTTGCTTTGGATCTTCACAGTATACACCAGCTTCATTCTTTAGACCCAAAATCTCATTTTGCTTAGCCCTTTTCGACGCGACCGAATGAAAAAACTTGGTATTGCGATCTCCTTCCGCAAGCCACTGTTGTTTTGCCCGCTGGCTCCACATAGATTCTTCCCTGTCAAGTTCTTCCTCCAGTCGCTGTTTCAACTCACGCCGCTGCTGGATGACCTCCGCAGTGTTAGCCCGACACTGCAATTTTTCCAAATCACGATTGAGCTCGCCAATTTTCTTCTTAACGTATCCAAATTCCTCCTTTTCCCAGTTTAGCAACCCGATTCGGCACTGATCGAGGTTGATATCCAGATCCGCAGAGGTCCCCCACGTCTCCTCAATTAAACGCGAGCAGTCCTCCGAGCGGACCCACATTGCTTCGAAACGGTAACGTTTCTGGCGTCTCTGCCGGCGGTGAGATGAGCTCTGAGGTGGAGCCAGGCGGAGAAGAATTGGGGTATGATCTGAATTCCGAGTGAACAGGTGGGTGGTTTTGGCCGAGGGGAAGAGATCGAACCATTGGTTGCTAGCCGCTGCCTTATCCAGACGTATTTGGGTGTGGCTGTGTGCCTCCTGATTGTTTGACCAAGTAAACTTGTACCCATCATAGTCCAGCTCAGTTAAATTGCAATACTGTAACATCTCTAGGTAATTTTTAATACGCCACTCCGGAACCCGGTTGCCTCCTAATTTATCATCGTGTGAGGAGACTTCGTTAAAATCGCCCATTACCACCCATGGGCGCTGAGACTGTGTCGAGAGTTGTTTTAGTAAATTCCAAGTTTTAACTCGTTTTGTGGTATCAGGTTCTCCATAGAAACCAGTAAAACGCCAAGAAACAGTACTATCACATAATTGAACAGTTGCATCAATATGATTCTTAGAAAAACTTTGAATAATAAGATTGACATCTTTATTCCATAACAAAGCAAGACCCCCCGACAATCCCAAAGCAGGTACATCTATCCCAAATAAATTGAATCTCTGTTTAATCCTATCAATCCCATTGGTCCCTAATTTAGTTTCCATGAGAAAAATAAGCTG